>JAPWDM010000001.1:83489649-83722149 GCA_035578155.1 Brachynemurus nebulosus | reverse complement strand
TATATAATAAAACATTATTTTTAATTTTATAATTTTTATTTTGAAAATAATATCTACATAATTAAAAAATTTTATTATTCAATTTTTATTTATAATATATATTTAAGTTTTTATATTTATATTTATCGTTGCTCAAATTACCTCGTACAAATTTCATTGCCCAAATAACCCCGGTCTACCGTATACAATTTTTATTTATAATATATATTTAAGTTTTTATATTTATATTTATCGTTGCTCAAATTACCTCGTACAAATTTCATTGCCCAAATGACCCCGGTCTACCCTACTACGCAACAGTAAGTAATTCGCAAAAATGCAAACACCCGAATATACAGCAATTAATTACGGCGAAATCGTACACATCATCAAATGCAAACCCATGGAAGCAATCATTCGACATAGAACACGATGTTGTCACGAGCTGCCCATATTAGTTAACAATAAATCAATATTTATGACACCTCGGAATCATGTCATTCAGAAGCTCGGAATTGGAATCGGCTGCATCGTCGTCTACGTTACGAACAATCGTATTCAGTCAGAGAGAAACAAATTATTAGAAACACTAACTGAATTAAAAAGAGAAAAAAATATTAAAAAACGCCGTGAGCAGCGGGGCCCCATCACGGTAGTCGAATTTTCCCCTTCATCTTCGGTATTGAATGTCTACAAGCGAAATGTGATTGAAAGTCTACAACCGAATTGTAATTTTGTTGGTTTCAAAACTGGTGATGAGTGTTCGGCTGATCGAGGCTTTAAAAAAAGGTTTTAAGTATTTAAGGGCTGTATCTCAGTAAATTTCAATTTTGTGCCGAAAACAGGTAGCAGAAAAAAAGCCAACACAATTCGTACGAGGACATTCCTGCCCATGTTTATCCGCTAATTGCCTTTATGTTTTAGTTTTAAATATTAAAAAAGGACCTTCAATAGTAAACTGGAAGGCCTTTATAAAGATATTTTTTCTTTCCAAAAAAATCCAAAATTTCTATTTTATAAATACTAAAAATCCAAAATTCCTAATTTATAAATAAACAGTGACTTTAATAACATTTTTAAATTACTTAATATGTATGTATTTCATTTGTCATAAAAGTAAGTTCACTTTTTTTTAAATTTTTTAAAATTACTATTCGCCTACTTGTATTTAGAATAAACATAATGCTTTTAAAACACATTTAACAATAGCATTCAATTCCGATGTAAAAATGGGAGAAGTGGGGGGAAAAGTGATGCGGACTCCCTACAAGGTACTAGCTGGATACTAACTGAATACACGTACAAAATTTCAGCCCTCTAGGTTTCCTTATGGAGTCTCTAGACGTGTTAGAAAACAAGCAAAAAAATTAAGGAAATATTGGCGTCAAAATCGTGGGGGTAAGGGTTAAAAGTTGAAACCTCCAAAAAACAGTGTCTGGCTATTAGCTTAACCTGTACATCAAATTTCAGCCCTCTAGGTTTATTTGGGGAGATTTTGACCCGAACGAAACTGTTAAAAAACAAGAAAAATCATGTTCTTTTGGGTATAAAAATGGTGGGGGTAGGGGTTAAAAGTCGAGACCCCCAAAAGGCACCCCCTTGATACTAACTCAATCCGAATACAAAATTTCAGCCCTCTAGGTTTATTCGGGTGACCTGTGCGAGTGGTACAAACTTCGAAAACGTCGAAAATGCATGAAATTTTAGCTTAAAAATGAGGGGGTGGGGGTAAAATATTAAAACCTCCAAAAAGCACAACCTAGGTACGAACTTTATCAACACACCAAATTTCAACCCTCTACGTTAATTCTGGGGGGCTGGGGGCCTGTTAGATCCAGCGAAAATCGTTTTTCCCCCCTCTACTCCCACCATATCATCCTAGGAAGCTGAATTTTGGATATGTTGTAGATAATTGACCGAAACATTATTTAAAACCGGTTTGAAAAAGTTTTATTGCTTTTCCGCCCCCCACCACCCCCTTAAAGGTCGGGTCAGAAAAAAAATTTGCCCAAAATTTGACCCCACTTTGATAGTATGAGGTGCCTCGAAAATGAGCCCCATTTACCAAATTTCATCTCTTAGCTTCCATAGGGGGGCCCTACACAAATTAAAAGGTGGCGGGAAAATATATATATATATATATATATATATATATATATATATATATATATATATATATATATGTATATATATATATATATAGATATATATATATATATGTATATATATATATATAGATATATATATATATATATATATATATATATATATATATATATATATATATATATCAGACATTTTTTTTCTACATATTCGTGTTCTACGGGTCCGAAAACGGATAGCGCCCCTACTCTCGCCTCTAGCAGCTCTTATCGTATAGACTGTATAAGTCTAATTTTTCGGAGAAAATTCGACTAAAAATTTACATAAGTATGAATTAGAAGACTGGAAGGAAAGAATCGCGAAGACATTAAGAAACTGGCAATTGCAATAAAAGAAACTAAACGTACGCAACCATAAACTGGAATTTATTATTTATCTTTTATTTTTTAATATTTCTTTAAATCCACCCATCGTTGTTATCCAGAAAGCAACAAGGAAAATTCGTATTTGCGTAGATTATTCAACAGGCTTGAATAATGCTTTAGAACAAAGTAATTATCCTTTACCAACACCAGACTAAACTGTCAAGCAAAAATTACTTTAACGAAATAGACATTTCTGAAGTATATTTTCAACCTGCAATCGAAGAAAATTCACAACAACTGTTGACGATCAGTACAAATCCAGGACTTTTCAAATTTAAACGCTTATCGTTTGAGTGAAAATAACACCTGGTGAATTCTAAAGAATTATTGATGCCATTATTGCGGGATTGAGTTTCGTTAGTACCATATTTTCCGACGTATAACACGCACGCCAAAACTTTGAATAATTTTGTAGCTTTTTGTATGTTCGCCGTATAACGCGCACCCCAACTTTGATAATAATGAATCATATACCTAACTAAAATAATTCTAATACACAAACTTATTGTATGGAATAATTTGCAAAAAAAGCAGTAAATTATTAAATTCTCATCTTATTAAATTTGTATTATTATTAAATTTTCTGTTGTTTTGGTAGGTACTTATTTTGATAATATCATAGTAGTAAGTACAACAGTGGATAAGCATTTGGAAAAACTATTCGAAAGAATAGAAGACTACGGGTTCATTCTTCAACAATAAAAATGCAATTTTCTGATGAAAGAAATGAAATTCTTGGAGTATGTCATTAAGAGCAACGGACTACAACCGGGTTTAGACAAACTCAAATGCATTTAGACCAAAGAAAATAACAATATATACCCTGTTTCAAATACAACTGATCATGAGTCAAAGTTAAAAAATTAAATAATTCTTATATTCAAAACAAATCAATCTTCTATTCTTTTCTAAAAACAAACTGCAATTTTAAAATTTACGTAAGTGCAACAATGAAAGAGATAAAATCAAGAAAACGGAAATTATTTAAATTCATAAGTAATGAAGTATGGTTAAATTTAAGTGAAAAGGACCATATATATATGCACAACATATTTAAAAAAATGATAATTGTAGACGGTGCTACTAGCCGATATCTGCCGAATTTACTATTCATAGAACTTATTCAACATTTTTAAAGTTTATAATTTATAACATTCCTATAGTAACAATTACAAAAAAGATTCTATCGGGAAATTTTCATTTGTTTCGAAGTTATTATGAGAAATTCGTCTATGTTTTTTTAAGTTCCATATTAAATTTAATAATTTTACTTAATTATTATTGGAGGTATGTATAATAAGTATAATTATCTAGCTCGGGTGGCTATCGAATACAGAATCGTTGGTCCAATGGCTAAGCCACCTGGCTAGTTACCGGGAGATCCTGGGTTCGATTCCCGGCCGATCCGGATAATTTTTTCAATCACTTTGTGATTTTTAATTTAAATTTGGATTTTGGTCGTATTAACCAAAGAAATCGAATGCTTAAAAGTTTCAGTTTAGTTGAACGATAAGTGAACATATGAATACTGCGTGTGTTTAAATGCAAACAAAAGTTTGTCAAACGTAGTAATGTTTCGTAAGCACTCGATAATATTTGAAATTGGAACATTTATTAGTTTATTTTTATTTGAAAATAATTGTTTATTTTATCATCACAGTAAATTAATTAGAAAATTAGAATACATTTTATTTGTTGCAGAAAAATGGCAGCACACTAGTCAGAAATTAGAATCAGTGATAGTGATATTCATTTACGAAATATTTGATTAATGTATAATTTTGAATAAAAACAAATTTACTTTTTTTTAAACAAATATATGAGTTTATAATTATTGTATGAGTTTTAAACTTGAAAAACATCAAAATAAAATACAATTAGGAGAATTTTAGTGGATTATCTTACTAGTAGTAACTTACATTATCGGATAAGGCTAAAGATAATTTAAAGTTATTATAGTGACATCTCTGTTCTTCTCAAGTGTACTTAGCATGATGATAACGACAACGATGACATCTATACCCGCTGCCCCCGTTCTCAGTTCCATAGAGAGGTAATAGAGGGTCAAAAAAATGTACTGAAGTTGGCTATCTTCCAGAAATAAAATTCTGGTGTACTTTATCTATGATTTAGACCATAGATTCCCAATGGGGGCGATATCGCCCCCCAGTGGGCGCTGGAGCCTTCCAGGTAGGGTTGCCAACTCTACCAATGAATATTTCGGGATTTAATGGGAAAAAATCGGGACGGGACAAGTAAAATCGGGACTGTTGAAAAAAAAAAAAAAACGTTTTTAATTAGTCAGTAGGAAAGATATTCTTTTTATTTTTATTATTTGTTACTAACAGCTACATATTTAAACCATCATCTTACAAGCCTTTAAACAAAACAATTTCTTGAAGATAATATTACAATATTTCTTTATTTTATTTTATTAAATTAAAAATCAAGTTTATTAATTTTTAGATTTTTAATTTTTTTTGCTTATCAACTGTATTATTTTTAGAGTGTATTATTTCATAAAGTTGACCGTCTTTGGCATTGATAATTTTTAGGCTACTCGAACGCCGTTTACGTATTTCATGTACGTCAAATAATTTCTCCCATTTTTTGGAGGGATTTTAATTAATTAATCTGGCAACACTGTAAGCTATATAAGTTATAAATCAGTAGACAGAGTACACTTTATCAGTAGGTACAGCAAATGTACTTACTTCCTTGGCCGTCATGACATGAAAGCGCAATAATTTGGAAACAACAATAGCGAGACTGGCGGGACTAAAATTGGAAAAAATTGTAGATGTTAAAAATCGGGACCATTAGCGTCCCGCCACTACTGTTGTCGGGACGCGGGACACATAGGCCTAAAATCGGGACAGTTGGCAACCCTACTTCCAGGGGGTGGTAGTAAATAAGGTTGTCAAGGGGGGTGGTCAAATAAGTAAATTAATATAATAAACATATTTTTATATATAATAAAAAAATAAATTAGACATTCTACAGCCGACGTAAAAAAAGGTCGCCGATTGTAAAAAAATAGAAACAGAGGGCGGCACTTTATAGCCGACGAACAAAAAGGTCGCCGGTAGTGAAAAATAAAAAAATTTGTACAATTGCTAGGAGGCGTTGAAATTTCTGTTCTATACTAAAGGGGGCGGTGGTTCAGAAAATGTTGGGAATCAATGGTTTAGACTATGCTGCCTGGGTCACTCAACATTACTACAGTTTATATTTGATCATGGCCCATTCCCATCTTCTTCCCAATCTGTCCATCCTTCAGTGGAACGTGAGGAGTCTCAATAGAAATAAACCGGATCTACATCATCTCCTCACGACTCATTCAATCGAGGTTGCAGTTCTATCTGAAACATGGTTAAAACCTTCATCCTTTTTTAAAATTAATAATTTCCATGTTTATCGTTCGGACAGACGAGATGGCCACGGTGGCTCTGCAATCCTTGTCCGTACTTTACTGCCTTCCCAACAAATACCCATTCAGTCCCCATTCCCCTCTCTTCAACTGGTTGCAGTTCGCGTAGCCGATATCTCTGTTGCATCAATCTACAACGCCCCCAACTATTTCCTTACTGCTAAACAATGGAGCAATCTAATTGCAAACATCCCTCCCCCTGTCTCCCTCGCTGGAGACTTCAACGTCCATCATCCCATCTGGAGAAATCATTTCTTTGACCGAGGTGGTGATGAGCTATGTGAATTTTTGGATATGCATGACATCACTACTTTTGTGTCTCCCCTACTCGACAGTGTACAGCAGTGGACCTCAGTATATGCTCTGCCCATTTAAACCCTTTTTCGCAATGGACGCCTTTAGATTGTACTTGTGATTGTACGGTGTGAACACCACGTGATACCCAGATGATACCAGTAACGCTGGCTCACTAAAAAGGTCGATTGGAATAAATTCGCGAACCATATTAGTACTACCATTCAGTTTCCTAATAACCAGCTTTCTCCTTCTGACTCTTACAGTTTCCTTTCTGAATCCATACTTCAAGCATGTTCTAAATCAATACATATTCTCAGCCTTACACATTTTCTAAGATACCCACTCCTTGGTGGTATAATGAATGCACTGAACTTGCCAGGAGTCGAAAAGCAGCTGCTAACTCATTAAAACGTAACTTTACCACAGATAGCTATATAGAATATAAAAAATCCAAGCCCGTACCAAGAGAGCTTTTCAATGCAAGAAAGAAACTTCCTGGAAACTTTTTTGCGAAAATTTATCTAGAAATACCTCCAGTGGGGATATCTGGAAAGCAATCAAGATATATAGGAAAAGTTGCTCCCCCATTGCAGCTACCCCAAATAATAATTTCTGGACAGTTGAATTCCTTAATAAACTTACTCCCAACTATGTTCCTAGCAACAGTAATCTCTTCACTCTTATTTTTTCCAATCATAACCTTGATAAACCCTTTTCCTTCCACGAATTATCTTTCATTTTATCCTCCTTGCATGACTCCGCTCTTGGATCTGATGGCATTTGCTATAGCATGATTCTAACTTACCTGATCCTGCTAAACACTTATTCTTACAAGTCTACAATAATCTGTTTCTTGAAAATATTGAGCCAAAGGAATGGAGAACTACCCTTGTTACTCCTGTCTTAAAACCAAATAAAAATCCCAACCTTTCTTCTTCTTATCATCCCATCTCTCTGACCTCTTGTATGTCCAAAATTATGGAACATCTTATCAAAACAAGGTTGGAATGGTGGTGTGAAAATCACCAAATTATTCCTTCCCATCAATTTGGATTCCGTTAAGGTATGGGTACACTGGACAACCTTTCTATTTTGCATACAGATATCCTCGTTGACTATTCCACCCTATTTCAACAAACTCCAATCAGATTTGACTGTGGAGTGATTAAGAATGTTCCAGCCTTTCATGCCTATAATAATCATACATTCAACATATTCCTATCCGAAAACTTCCCCAACTTCCTATATACACTGATGCGTCTAAAATGCATGATCGGCGTTATGTTGGGAGCAGCCTTATAATGGTAGCTTTATTGCATATTATTAATAACAATATCAAAAAATCAGTAATAATCTCTGATACCAGAAGTATGTTATCCCTTATCAACAGTCCCCTCCTCAAATCCCATTCCTCCCGTCTAATGATAATAATCAAGGAATTTGTGGAAATAACTATTAATAAAAGTTTCCACGTTGCCTTTGTATGGTGTCCATCACACACTGGTGTTCGTGGAAATGAAATTGCGGATTTTTTAGCAAAAGAAGCCATCACCAACGGTGTCGATGAAGAGTACGTGATCCCGCATCATGATCTGCGCCCCAACTTTCGAAAACTTCTTTTGATAGAGTGGGACACGAAATGGAAAATTTCATCAGCTAGCAAGAGCAGAACACTCGCCATGATTCAACCCACCAGCTACCCCACACCCCGCCGTGGTTCTCCCGTTTAAATATAACGAATTGTCGAAGTATTGTGACCATCGGTCGACTTAGAACTGGACACAACAGCCTGCCATTTCATCTTTACCGAATCCACATTAAGTCGACAACAAACTGTCCATGTGGATTCCAAATATGTGATGCATATTTGGCCCATCATCTTATATTCTCGTGTCCCCTCTTAACACTCCGACAAAATCTACTATTTCACACTTTCCTTAAAGAAAATCTAAACTTTCCTTTAAATCTACCCTATTTTCTGTCGTTAAATAATCCTAGAATCTTAAATGCAATATCCCAATTTTTCAAATCCTGCAATATAAATGTCTAAAACGGTGTGTTGTCATTCGTCCTACTACCTTAGATGTGTTTTTACACTATGCAGTATACTTTACTGCACTCTGTTTTGTCATCCATTCCAGGACCCCCAATAATTGTTTATCAAATTTGTATGTTCCGATGGGTCTCGGCGACACTGTCTTCCTTATCCATGTCTCTGTCTAGTCATTTGTTACCATCTGAGTTTAATTTTTAATTTATTTTGTTAAATTTAATTTTGAATAATTATTAATACAATTTTTGTAATACACCAAATTGTACATATTATTCTGTTAATGGCTGGGATGGACAGAGTATCCAATGGCCAACTGATTTTTAATAAAAAAAAATGTGAATTTATTTAGTAAAGTAAGTAAAAAATTTCTTGCAATGTCAACATCAAAAGGAGGATGGCAAAAATTGAAGGAAGCAAGAGAAAAAGAAGAGAAGGAAAGGAAAATTTTAAAAGCCACTCGGCCTCCTCATGCTTACTTTAAAAATTCATCGGAAAGCCAGTCTTTCAAGAAACACTAAAAACCCTGTCTGTAAATATACAAGTTGAAGTTAAAAATAAAAATTAATCTTAATAACTGATAAATTTTATAAAAAATATGTACCAGTGACTCATACATTCAAATTATTAAAATATTTTATAGTTTCTTCTGCCACGAACAGTGTTTCAGATTCTGACAAGGACAAAGGCACACAAAATTGAAAAATATGCCAAGAGGTTTCTCAGTTGTCAGAGAACAGTGGTGAGTGTCATACAAAATTTTGTTCATTAGATTATATGATTAAGTTTTAGATTTTACTTTTTTTACATTACATAATTTTAGCTCATCTACAATAAAATTTATGAATGTATTACAATTTTTAGCTGTTTTCCATGCTGAAACTTCAGACGAAAGAAATAGCAATGACACCGACAACACTTCTCAAGTCTCGTTCTCTAATGATCCTGGTGAATGGGACACCAGCTCCAAAGAAGTTGTAGCATTTAGAATTGAAAAAGGACCTTGTGAGTGTCAAACCTTGGATACTCAAAATAAGTCAAAATCAATACTTAAGAAAATCCATGTTCAAGTACGAAAAACCAAACAAAGAAATTGGAAAAAGAGAGTGGTTGCTGTACTCTCCATCCACTAAAAAAGTTTATTGCTTTTACTGTCTGCTTTTTTGCGATCAGAAAAATAAAGAAAGCAGTTTTTGTACAGGATTCAACAACTGGAATAATTCCAGCTACATCACGAGCCATGCTGGTGGATTACAACACATCGAATCCATTGTGAAATATCGAGCACGAAGAACAGTTGAAGCAAGTGTGGATGAACGTTTAGAAAGTCAATACTTAGAGGAGAGCATATATTGGAAAAATGTTCTGAAAAGAGTAATGGAGGCAATTATGGCTAAGTTCAAAAATGCATCACTGCTTGCATGAGGCAGAGTCAAAAGTTCAAAAACGCATCAGACGCATCACAACGAAAAATCAAAAGTTCATTTTTGCATCTGATGCGTCAAAACAATGCATCAAGAAATTTGGTGATGCGTGTCCAAGATGCTTGTCATGTGTAGAATTATAACTACTTGCCATATTATGTAGGTATTAACACCAACAGGAATAATTCCGAAAAAGAAACTGTATTAAGATTAATGTATTTACTTTTCATTAAAATTGTTTAAACTATTTGAATACATCTTGCACTCAAAATAGGTATGTAATATTTTTTATTCAAATAATTTCAATATTTTCAATTTCAAGTAAGTTCAAGTTGAAATTCAAAGATAATATACCTATACAAGGACTGTATTACTATATTATCTATAGTCCATCATGCTACATTGGCTACATTGTGTGTCTATTATGCTACATGCATCATGATGCCAATATCCCATTCAAAAATATCTAATGTGCATCAAATTTCAAGAGAGCATCAGCATCGCATCATGCAGTATTAGACGCATCAGAAACGTCCTGATGCTGCATCGATGCGGTAAAGTTTACATTTTTGAACTTACCCTATATTCCTTGCTGAACACGGTCTTGCTTTTCGCGGCTCCAACGAAACTATAGGGTCCAAGAGTAATGGAAATTTCTTAGGTGTTTTGGAATTAATTGCTAAGTTTGATCCATTTTTGAAAAATCACCTTGGACTTCACGGAAACAAAGGAAAAGGACACACGTCTTACGTTTCAAAGACAACTTGAAACGAGTTAATTTTACTCTTAGCAAAGGAAACTTTGGAGAAGATTACTGAAGAGATGAAATCGACAATATACTATTCAGTCTCAGTCGACTCAACTCCGGATGTCTCACACACTGATCAACTGACCATTATCTTCCATTACTTATTGCCAACTGGACCAGTCGAACGTTTTCTAACGTTTATAGATATTTACAGTCATACTGGAGAAAATCTCGCAAATACTTTGTTAGAGTTTATCGAAGAGCACGGAATTAATATAAGATTATGTCGTGGTGAGAGTTACGACAACGCTAATAACATGAGCGGAAAGTACAATGGAATGCAAGCACACCTTAAGAAACGTAATATTTTGATTGACTTCTTCCTGTGCGCTGGTCACTCGCTGAGTATAGTTGGAAAATCAGCAATCGATTGCTGTGTAGAAGCTGTTTCATTTTTTGGACTTCTTCAGGAGTGTTACAACTTCCTTTCTGCATGCACTTACCGATGGGGATTACTTAAAGGCAAAATACCTGAGAAAAGCATTCTCCCAAAGTCCATTGCCGAAACTCGTTGGAGCGCCAACGCAGTGGCCGTGAAAGCATTTCACTTAGGTTACCCTTTCTTGCTACACTGGAGACGTTAAGAGACGACACCTCTCAGACACAGAAGACTAGAAAAACTGCAAAGGACTTGATCAAACCGATGGAGTACTTGGAAACCCGGATTTTGGTTCAACTTTGGGATGACGTTCTTCAACCTTTCGACAAGTGCAGTAAACAGTTGCAAAGTCCAACGACTAATCTTAACACAGCTGTGAATTTACTTAAGAGCTTAGAAGTTGTTCTTCAGAGTGCAAGAAGCAAATTTGATGAGTACGAAGAAAAAGCAGTCGCGATGAAATCAGCAATTAATTTCTATAAGCTCAGCCTCGGGAAGATGACGAAACAAGAAAAAAATGTGACCCAACGATGTATTTCGAGTCAACACAGTCCTTGTGATCATCGATAAACTCCAGCTGCGTTGGATGAGCGCATTAAGAAGTACGAAGAAGCTCGTAAAACTTTTGGAATTCACTGCAATTATTCTGTCGATATGGAAAAGGAAGTCGTGAAACAAGGAGTCCAACGTTTACGAGAAAAATAGCCAGAAGACTTTCCTAACGACTTTTCCGACGAATTCATGCAATTTCTTCGTTACTTATCTGTAAGTGATGTTAAAAAAAGTCAAGATGAGAGCATTTGCTTATGGCTCTATAGAGTTATTGTTGAGGCGAATCTATCAGAATGTTTTCCAAACGTTGAAACATCTTTAAGAATATATTTATGCCTGATGCTCACGAATTCCAGCGGGAAACGTTCGTTTTCTGTATTGAAACGAGTAAAAAACTTTCTCAGGTCTACAATGACACAAGAGCATTTATTCGCTCTAGCTTTATTATGTATAGAGAGTACTATGGTCAAATCGTTGGATATTGATGCTTTAACTAATGATTTTGCTGCAATGAAAGAAAGAAAAAAGTATTTTAACTTAAAGTAAAAATAAATCGTAATACTTAAAAGTAACAATTGAAGGGGTCAGTGCAAAAAGTTGTTAAGTCCACTTTTTACCGTTATTGAGTTATTTACTGCCATCTGTCCCATTTTGTCCGCACTATTGCATGGTCTGTTCAAATTTGTATGAAGAAGTCGGTAACTGGTCGTTTTTGCATATTTTTGAATATGAGCTGGTGTTCATTTCAGTGCAAGAAGTTGAATGTGCCCGCGACGTAGACCGCAACAAGAAGTAGAATGTGACTTAGCAACTTTTTGCACTGACCCCTTCAATTCCAAAGACGTTAATATTGACAAAATGCTTTCTGGACTCAGTATTGACGATTTATAAATATATGTAGTATAAAGATGTTACTTAAATACTTATTAAAAACCATTGAAACAATTATATCTGAAACTATAATTTGTTTATTATAGTGTTATTTGATATATGGAGCTTTTCACGTCAATTCGACCAGTCTTAAAAGTCAAGTTCTCAGATTTTTTTCATATTCACTATAATTTATCTACCAGTAGAGCTATGTCCAATTTTGACATTTATTTCTCAAAATTATTATTTAGGCTCGAGATATTTTGCTTCGAAAATTGCGGTAATTATCACGTTTTTTTGCATCTCTTTTATAAAAAATTCTATATTTTCCAAACGAGGGATTTGAATTGGATGATTTTTTGTGGGTAAATTCATGAAGCTCCAGAGTACATTACAACGTAATAAAACTTGTTCTATATTGTACAGTTTCGTATTTCTATGCACTCAAATTAGGTCAAATTTGGACAGCCCTGGCCAAAATCTCTAATGACTTAAATCGATGATTTTGGGTTCATTGTGTTCAGAATTTTATGCTCTTTTAAATTTTGCAAAGAAACTGATGGACTTTTACTGGTATCAATACAAAAATTAAGAAAAACCGAAACTATGTGTAGTTATAGAGGGTTCGTATAGTACATATAACATTATACAGTAAATATTTAGCCAAAATAGTCTAACTAAATTACACATAGAGAGAAAAAAAATTGTTACCTAGACTTTTATAAGTGGAAATGGTAAAGAGGCTTATAATAAACGTAAAAAAAATAAATAAATTCGTGAGTAGGAACGGTGGAGGATTGATTTGGGGGCTCCAAAGACTGAAAAATTGTAATATTGCAATTTCCGGCGAAAGTCGAAGTCAAAGAAAAAATTATCCTTTACAAAAGTTGTAGATCATGCAAAAATCTACAACTTTTGTGAAGGTCACTTTTTAACATAACCTCAAAATTTCGGAGAAAAATGCGAACTTTGTTATTTTTTTTCTATATTTCGTTTTATATTTCTCATTTCCACAAAAATAATTTAATTTTTACGAAACTTGGTGAAAGTATGCCTTTCTGGGTCTTAAATAACCACAAGTATTTTTGGGTAAAAAAATTTAAAAGTTTCCGTGATATTGATTTTTTTTAGTCCGGAAAACTTTTTTTCAAGAAAAGATTCTGCTTAAAAAAATTATCGCACTGAGTTCTGCCAGTACTTATTTTTTTCGGTTTGACTTGTACTTTTTGGCAAAATAAACAAAATTAGTAGTTACATTTAAGAACATGATTTTTTTAAGTGGAATCTTTTCTTGAAAAAAAAGTTTTCCGGACTAAAAAAAATCAATATCCGGAAACTTTTAAATTCTTTTACCCCAAAAAACTTGTGGTTATTTAAAACCCAGAAAGGCATACTTTCACCAAGTTTCGTAAAAATTAAATTATTTTTGTGGAAATGAGAAATATAAAACGAAATATAGAAAAAGAAAAACAAAGTTCGCATTTTTCTCCGAAATTTTGAGGTTATGTGAAAAAAAGACCTTCACAAAAGTTGTAGATTTTTGCATGATCTACAACTTTTGTAAAGGATAATTTTTTCTTTGACTTCGACTTTCGCCGGAAATTGCAATATTACAATTTTTCAGTCTTTGGAACCCCCAAATCAATCCTCCACCGCTCCTGCTCACGAATTAATTTTTTTTTTACGTTTATTATAAGCCTCTTTACCATTTCCACTTATAAAAGTCTAGGTAACAATTTTTTTTCTCTCTATGTGTAATTTAGTTAGACTATTTTGGCTAAATATTTACTGTATAATGTTATATGTACTATACGAACCCTCTATAACTACACATAGTTTCGGTTTTTCTTAATTTTTGTATTGATACCAGTAAAAGTCCATCAGTTTCTTTGCAAAATTTAAAAGAGCATAAAATTCTGAACACAATGAACCCAAAATCATCGATTTAAGTCATTAGAGATTTTGGCCAGGGCTGTCCAAATTTGACCTAATTTGAGTGCATAGAAAACCAAACTGTACAATATAGAACAAGTTTTATTACGTTGTAATGTACTATGGAGCTTCATGAATTTACCCACAAAAAATCATCCAATTCAAATCCCTCGTTTGGAAAATATAGAATTTTTTATAAAAGAGATGCAAAAAAACGTGATAATTACCGCAATTTTCGAAGCAAAATATCTCGAGCCTAAATAATAATTTTGAGAAATAAATGTCAAAATTGGACGTAGCTCTACTGGTAGATAAATTATAGTGAATATGAAAAAAATCTGAGAACTTGACTTTTAAGACTGATCGAATTGACGTGAAAAGGTCCATATATTAAAATAGAAGTAACAAATGAAAAACATGCTTTATTATTCTAAAAATTCGGTCCAGTTGTTGCAAAACAAACTTTTAATTACAATAGTAATTGCCATAACTACACAAAAATTCTGTAATTTTCATATATTTTACCAGTGACGTTTAACTAGGTAAAAAGTATAATTTAAAAATGGAGAGCAGATTTTGTATTTAAAGTAAGTAAATATTCGACAATACAAACCATTGAAACAATTATATCTGAAACTATAATTTGTTTATTATAAACAATGTTATTTGATATATATTAAAATAGAAGTAACAAATGAAAAACATGCTTTATTATTCTAAAAATTCGGTCCAGTTGTTGCAAAAACAAACTTTTAATTACAATAGTAATTGCCATAAGTACACAAAAATTCTGTAATTTTCATATATTTTACCAGTGACGTTTAACTAGGTAAAAAGTATAATTTAAAAATGGAGAGCAGATTTTGTATTTAAAGTAAGTAAATATTCGCCAATCCACCTTCATTAAGACGAAGTTAGTTATAATATTTTCGATTTCCAAAAGCACACGTTTGTAAACATTTTTCTTTTATACGTACGTATATCATTTAAACCCATTTAGTTCGCAATTTTTTAATAATTAGATTTTACGCCACTGATTTATATATGTATTTAATAATTGGGACCAAAAAACTAGCGAAACTGGCTAACCTGGATAGTATAATATACTAATCAATAAAATGATCTTGCGCGGTAGGTATATACTTCATTATTTTCGTATCCATGACATTAAATTTTATATCTATTTTATGTTAATTTGTCATTAATTATGGTACACATTTCCTCATTTTTAATTTAATAAAAGTAGAATAAAGTTTTGTTTAAGCTGGTAGTTCAAATTTACCAAAAATAAACTCGCTTATGGTAGCAAACTTCTATGCTTGTTCGGTAGTAAACCTCTATGGTAGCAAACTTCTATGCTCTAAATTGTGAATATCTCTTTTATAAACATCTTTTTGTAATATTAAATCTTTGGTTTTATGCTGTGACGTCACATGCCCAAATACTAAATCGTTTTAATCATTTCAGCCGCTAATTCCAAATTCGTAACTTTTTTTTAGAAAAATAAAATATTCATAATTTTTTTAAATTAATATACAGTCGACTTTCGGAGATTGCCCAATCGGGAACTGATTGCCCAATCGGAGATTTAAACGTCGTATGTTTACGTCACACGAGCATTGCAATCACAAAAATTGTGTGTTTGCAATGTTCCTGTGACGTAAACATGCGATGTTTAGATCCCTATCACTGCAATATTAGACAATTTGCGATTGGACAATCTCCGAAAGTTCACTGTAAATGGTTAATCACTATCACTGAATCATACGCTATGTCATTCACAATATTTTATTATTAATTACTACATCAGTCAAATACCCAATTGAAAAATAATGCAAAAATTAAAAATGCTAGTTTGGTTTGATTTTTTACTCAGAAATTCAAACTTAAAAAGTTATTTTTGTGGTAAGACTGAACATCGTCTGAATGCTGAAAATTAAAAAACGAAAATATGAAAAAATGAATAAACAAACGTTCACAACAACAGTTAGTTTTGTATTTAGTTCTGCAGAAATTTTCAACAACACTTTAACATTCCTTTTAGATTCTGGATGCACTGAACAGATGGTTTAATGGTTAACAAACTTTAACAATTTTAAACTTTTAGAAGGTAATGAGCAAGTTCGAGTAGCAATTGCCAAAAGTAATCAAATAATAAAAGTTGCAAAAGTAAGTGAAATAATTGCTTTTTCTACTAGGGTTTCCGATCTCTGACCAAAAAATCGATCTTGCGAATCGATTCGAATCGTCAAACCAAAGATCGATGCAGAAGAAATTCGGTTTACAAAAGATCGATCTGACGAAAATCGATTCGATTATTGTACTTACAAAAAATTAAAAAAATATATGTTTTAATGAAGTTTCTTTCTTTCTTTTCTTATAGGTAATCAGTTTCAAAAAAATTGTCAATTTCCTTTGAAAATGAACTGCTGAATTTAAGGTAAATAAAGTGGTTTCGAGTTTGCATTAAAAGTGTCACACAAATCCAAAATTTAACTCAATTTTTTTTATAAAAAACTCATTAAAAAGGTAAAATTATTTGACAGCATAAACAATCAAAATATATTCTCCAATAATTCTGATAATTTAACTCATGTGTATCAAATCCCATAAGAACATTGTAGTTTTTTCACTTTTACCATGGAAAAAAGTTAGGGCAGATTTTTATAGCGATAAAAATGGTACAAAACATTTCATTGGTCATTTCATTGTAGGTAAACACGATAAAAAAATTTTACTGGCTTCAGAACCATAGTAACAATATATTAAATTATAATATGAATTATACTAATTTATTTTATTCGTTAAATTTTCTTACCGTATTACACTTGAGTTTTATATCTTTTCTGAATAAATTTATGTTTCCTACAACTCAAATTTCTTGCCTAACAGCAATTTAACTCGAAGAATTGTCAACCAAAAAACGCTTCAGCTCCGCTATCGCGTTTTTGTTAGTTGACAATTCTTCTCATTAAATTGCTAGGCAACAAATTTTCGTTAAAGAAACCCAAATTTATTCGAAAAAATACAAACCTCTCGTGTAATAATAAGTGAGAAAACAGCATACTTTTACTAAAAATACCTTAATTTAAATTTGAAAAAGATTGATCTTCAATTTCGTGAATTTTTCACGGTCTCTGTATCGATATGGTTTCCAAAGAACTGATTCGAAAAATCGAAGATTGGCTCCCCAAAAATCGATTTTCGATAAAATCGTATCCAGATCGGAAACCCTACGTTCTATTGTAAATGGTCAACAAATAAATACCCTGTATTATTAAAATTCCCTCTTTATTATTATTATTATTATTATTAATATTCCCTGTATCATTAAAATAAATACCCTCTACGCAAAAAATTAAAAACTAATTTATTACCCGTAAGAAAAATTGCTGAAAGCGATTTGAAAACTCTTTTTGACAAGGAGATTGTGAATATCTACTGAATAAATTTCTAACACCGACTGACTGACAGACAACACACTGACTGACTGACAGCCCAAACCATTAGGTTTAGAAGGATGAAATTTTATACAGGAGTTCTTTATACACGGTGGTCCAAAATTATGTACCGTAATTGCTAGAAATGATACTACGTTCAAAAATAATGGTACCTTTTCATGTATGCTTTTTTCCAAAACTCAGTGATAAGAGAGATGCAACCCTATAAAGGGATGAAGCGAAAACAATTTTTTCCTAAATTTTTTCCAAACGCTTTTGAATAATGGATTGATATTTTAGGGAAACGTATTTTGCGTTAGGAGGATTAAATTTATAGTAAGTAATGGGATACCCTAGGATGGGAAATTTTTGACCACCGTGGGAACTTTTTCTTGGGTGTGGCCGTGTGAAATTGTTTGGGTGGTAATTGACAATATTGGTCGGTGACGTCAACAGACGTGTTTTCCGATGACGTTGATTTCGTCAACGTCGCCATTTTTTTTCATACGTACAGGCGATGACGTTGACTTTGTTAACGTCGCCATTTTTTTTGTATGACGTCATTTTCTTGGAGATGTTCGCGATGGTAAGACCCGATGTTCTAATGTCGAATGTCGGCCATGTTGCTTCTGTTTGTATATGGAGCGGGTGTTATAACCACTATTCTATAGTGGCATCAGCTAATGTTGCGTTATATGTTATACAGTATTTACTTAGCAATCATGTGTTACTTGCAATAAGTAGATTTGTAACAACAGTTGTTTCGATATTGGTGTAATAAACTTAAACAAAGCATATTATGCCTATACCCCTTGGTGAGTTCAACAACTGGTCAAAGTCCACCAAAAACGTAAAGTCGACAAATAAATAAATGTGTTTGTTTTCAATGAACCCACAAATGTTTACTTATCAAGTTCAGCTATTGACTAAAGTCCGATAAAAAACGAAAAATCGACAAATTTCAAAAAACAAATACATTCGTTTATAAAGAACCTACAGATATTTGGTTACCGAGTTCAGCGATTGGTCAAAGTCTAACAAAAACGAAATATCGACAGATTTCAAAAAAAAAAAAAATGTCCTCGTTTTTAAAGAACAAGTCTGTACATGTACAGTTCATTGTCTTTTCCGACTGTCGTAAACAAAATCATATGTTTTTCCACTCTACATATTGATTAATAAAAAATGAAATATCGACAAATTTCAAAAAATTAATGTCTGTAGTGTGTACTAATCCAAAGTCCAACAAAAGAGAATTTCAAAACTAAGTGTGCTAGTTTACAGAGAATTTATAAATTTGCACTTGCCGAGTTCAGTGCCTTTTCTGATTGACGTAATTCAAACTGATATATTTTGTAGGTATATAAAGAACCCCATTAGACTCGGAAAAGTACGGTTTTATTCAATCGTTCAAGTTGTCAAGATCAAAGCAGCTAGCAAGAAACTCAACTTTTGTAAGTATAAAATTATCACTTTTTTCTTTTTAATTGTATTATCAATTTTTAATTATAACCATTTTTAATCCTTGTTTCCAAAAATTTCGATGTTTCCAGTTAATTTTTAAATAGTTTAATTATAGTAATTTATGATTTTTGCAAAAGCATTTATCGGGGATAATGGAATTTGACGCTGAAGAAACGACCATAAGCGACATCATTGCTGCCCAAAGGGTTTGTGACTAATCTCGGAGTGTTACCGACCAGCTTATAAGTGAATTAAATGAAATTGGCAAGATAAAACCATGGATGAAAATGAGTGATCTGGTTGTAAATAAGATCTACAAAATTTTCGGCGCTAACCAACTAGAATCGAAATTTGAGCCATCAAAGATGAAAACCGTATTGGAATTAGAGGATGGATTTCTAACGCTCCCTGCCCGATTCGACAACATGAATGAGGAGAGACTTAACCTGTTAAAATACTCGCCCCAACTAGGTGTCGTCAACAACGGTGAAATTGGCAAGACGTATTCGATAGAATTTAAAACAATAAATTTATTCGAATATTATAATAATTGTTCTTCATATTGTAATAGTTAAAGTAACAATTAAAATATTTTGTATTAAAAAATTGCTAATAATAAAATGAAATCTGAAAAAAAAAATTAATTTATTAAATTCGTCTACCCAAATTTTCCCAGAAAATAAAACTCAAACCTTCTGTTAAAATAGATATTTATTTATAAAAATAGATATTTACAAAAATAAAATAAATGTATAAAATTACACGTTATTAATTACACAGCCACACAAAAAAAAAATTTTCTGACCTGGAGGTCTCACTATATGTACTATATGTTTTTGGGGTCGCTGAATCCGAATTTGGAGTCAGTTTCATTCCAATACATCTGAGTTCGGCCATAACCTCAAAAAACACCCTCAAAATTAACAAATATAGCAATTTTGAGGGTGTTTTTGAGGTTATGGCCGAACCCAGATGTACTGGTATGAAACTGACCCCAAATTCGGATTCAGCGACCCCAAAAACATATAGTACATATAGTGAGACCTCCAGGTCAGAAAATTTTTTTTTTTATTGTGTGGCTGTGCATAGCAACACAAAAAAAAAATTTCTGACCTGGAGGTCTCACTATATGTACTAATTACCGTAGTACATTCACGGACGGGTTTGTCACATCACTCCTTATATTGTTGATGTTGTTGCTTGAAACGAGGTGTTATGCGTCTATTTTGGTGTATACTGGTTCGTACGACGAGACTTTTGTGGGAGCGTAGATGTTGGCTCAATGACAGACGGCTGTGAATGCCAAGTTCGTTTTCGTGTCCTCAGAGAATAGGTAGGATTAGGGACAGAGGGAAGAGAAAGGACTGTTTGTGTTTGTGTGTGTGTTCGTGTATGTGTGTGGATATGTCGTTCTATTTTTCGTTTCTTGGTGTAAATGTGTTCTGGTTCATCAAATTGCTCATTAAGATCGGGTGCTCCTGGAACTGCGCGTTTAGATGGTACAGAGGTTGACGGACCTTGTGTGTCATTGAATTGGGGAGGATTGTGCACCAGAGCGGTAACAGTGACAGTGCGGCAGTTGTTCGATCCCCCCTCTCCATCAGACGAATCTGGATCCGTATGTGTGTTAAGTGTTTGTCTTTCAGTGTTAGTGTATTGTGTGTTTATGTATGTGTGTTGTGTGTCAGTAGGATGAGTGTCAGTGTATTGTTCGCTCACTGTAGATGGCTCAGATGGAGTAGAAGCAGGTCTTGTGCTTTCACATATCGCAGTCGGATTCTTATTACTGAGGAACTTCCGTACTACACGACACGTGTTTATGATCACTGCCTTTTGCATAGTGACATATGTGTATTTTGGGAGACCCAAGAGGCTTAAACTATTATGTAGTGTGTGTGGAATGACCCCGGTGGCACTGAGCACTATTGGAACGATGTGGACATGT
Source organism: Brachynemurus nebulosus (assembly GCA_035578155.1). Lineage (NCBI taxonomy): Eukaryota > Metazoa > Arthropoda > Insecta > Neuroptera > Myrmeleontidae > Brachynemurus > Brachynemurus nebulosus. The sequence goes on along the minus strand of JAPWDM010000001.1, from coordinate 83,701,051 downwards.
TCCATTCGCCATTGTTGTTTTATTTCGGCTGCGAGGTCAGTGTATTTATCCAATTTAACTGCGTGTGTTTTTTGTAAGTTGTGTGTATTTGGAACCGCAATATCGATCAGATAGGTTGTCTTAGTGTTTTTCATTACGAAGGTGATATCTGGTCGATTATGATTTATGGTCTTATCTGTAATAATCGACCGATCCCAGTAAAGTCTACAGGAGTCATTCTCCGCTACTACTTTTGGTGTGAGCTTGTAGTAAGGTGTTTTATCGGTTATAAGGTGGTGCTTGACCGCTAGTTTCTGGTATATGATTTTGGCAACCTGGTCGTGACGGTGTTTGTATTCGGATTGAGCGAGCTGAGTACAGGCAGCTGTGATGTGTTGGATCGTTTCAGGTTTGGAATGGCATCTCCGGCATGAGTCAGATGTTATTGACGAGTCACGAAGTATGTATTTTGAGTAATTCTTTGTATGAATTACTTGATCTTGTATAGCTAGCATGAATCCTTCAGTCTCCGGGAAAAGACTTCCTTGACTCAACCAGGCGTGCGACGCTGCTTTGTCGACGTTACTCTGATTAAGATCATGTGGATGTCTCCCATGTAAAGGCTTCCGAATCCATTGCTGAATTTTGTCCTCCTTCGTGACCAAACGGCAAAAACTATCTGGCATTTCTGTGTGTGAGAGGTTTAATGGTGTGTATGCCTTGTCGGCTTGGATTATTACATTGTGTAAGTGTGATGTGTGTGTTTTGGTGTAAAAGTATTCTCGCAAGTTATGAACCTGTTTATTATGCGTGTTCCTTATGTCTATAAGACCTCGACCCCCTTCGGCTCTTGGCAGCGTCAATCGTTCTATCGCTGCTTTGGGATGATGAATTCTGTATTTGGTCATAAGGACGCGGGTCTTGATCTCGATGTTTGTCAAGTCCGTAGGCGTCCATTTGATTACCCCAAATGAGTATGTTAGCACCGGAACTGCGTAGGTGTTAATTGCTTTGATGGTTTTTTTTCCATCAAGGTGGGTGCTCAGTAATCTCCGTACACGCGTTAGGTATTGCTGCATCAGGTGTTGTTTTACAGCGCTGTGATCTATACGTTCGTCCTGATTGAATCCGAGATACCGATACGACTCTCCCTCGTCCATGGGCTGCATAACAGACTCTGGTTCGAGTTCGAATGCGACCGCATCTCGTTTTCCTCCAGAACGACATTGTGTTCGACATTTATCGATTCCGAACTCCATACAGAGGTCTCGCGAAACCTCGTTGGAAAGTCCCAGCAGCTGCTGTAATTGATGTTTAGTAGCTGCATAGATCTTAATATCATCCATGTACATTAGATGTGAAATGGTATGGCGCGAATTCGTTTGCGTACCTACATTGTAACCGTATTTGGTTTCATTTAACAGGCGAGAAAGTGGATTCATTGCGAGACAAAACCATAATGGACTCAATGAGTCGCCTTGGAATATGCCGCGTCTTACTTGAATAAGGTCGCTTGTTGTTTTTTCATTACCAATACTCAAATGTAAGGTCGTTCGCCAGTCGGACATGATCGTTCCAAGGAAGTTCACGATACTTGGGTGTATTTTGTACAGCTCCAATACTCTCCGCAACCAGGAGTGCGGGACCGAATCAAATGCCTTTTTATAATCAATAAACGCTGTGTACAGGTTACGTTTTCTCCCTTTCGCTTGTTCCAGTACTACGGAGTCAATCAGAAGCTGCTCTTTGCAGCCTTGTGACCTCTTTCGACATCCCTTTTGTTCTTCTGTCAGTATGGTGTTAATCTGACAATGCTCATTGATCTTTTCTGCCAGACAGGACGTCAAAATCTTATACACTGTAGGCAAGCAGGTGATAGGCCTATAATTCGCAGGATTTTTTGTATCACTGTTTTTAGATTTCATGTATGTGATACCCTGCGTTAGGAACTTCGGTGTCAGGTTTGGTGTTTTTATAAATAGTGTAGTGTTCAGCGAGATACTTGTGTGTTGATGTAAAGTGTTTGAGCCAGTAGTTTTGTATGTTGTCGATGCCAGGTGCCTTCCAGTTATGCGATCTCTGTAAAGCTCTGGAAACGTCCTCTGTAGTAATGTCCGTATAGGGCATCTCCGGAAGATGTTCGTTATTCCTGTACTCTGTATCGATCCAGCTGGCTTTGTCATTATGGTCAATGGTGTTGGACCATATATTCGCCCAGAAACTATGGAGTGCGTTCTTCTCCGGTAGACCATTACTGTCAGTTACCGTGTTCGTTAGAGACTGATAAAACCGTCTCTCGTTTCTGCTGAACGCTTGGTTTTGTCGTCTGCGTTCAGTACTGGTCTTATATCTTCGTAAGCGCTTCGCTAGTGCTGTTAATTTTTGGTGAAGCGTATCTCTGATCTCTGTGAGTGTTTTATTGGGTTCCTCGTATTGTGTGTGTACTGTGTGTTTGTGTAATATGTCGTGTATGTATTTGTTGAGCCGTTTGGACCTCGTACCCTGTTGGTATTGGGTGATCCTGCCGAGGTTGCATCGGATGTTGCTGATGCGTTTATTCAATCGTGTTTCCCAGGCAGGAGTTTTGTGTTCCTTCGAGTTGTGCGCTACAGGTGGTGTTACATCGGACCCGTTACAACGTATAGCTGCAACGGCTCCACAATAGATAGCTGTGTGTAACTCGATAAAATTGTCACATGTTTCTAAGTGTTTAGGCAGTATTGTATTGTTCAATATCTCAACGATCTCAGCCAATCTACGTGAGGTGTGCTGTTTAGGCAACAAGTACCTATGTGTGGGGTCCGTCCCTTCAAATTCAGTAAGCGCTGTGTTAAATTCCAGTTCGATCTTTTGCAGTAGGGTGTCATTTACTGCTGTCTCATGGTGGTCAGGCTCATTCTCGACAAGTTGTTGAGTGTCGTTTTGTGTGGGGCTCTCCATTTCTGGTGGGCCGTCGTCCTGACTTTCTTCATTTTGAGCAAATTGATGTGCGACTTGTGTTTTAATCGTGTTTATGAGGGAGGAAGGGATAAGGGTATTGGTAAAAATGACACGTTTTTGGTCTGCCAGTCTCTGTTCAGTGACGCGACTAAGGTGAGGGTAGGTGCGCGCGAACTCTTGATGTAATTTCGTACGGTAACCAGTTTTGTCCGTTTCAAGTCTAGTAACTTGGAAGTATGTGCGTACGATGAATTCATTCAGTTCATCTGTCCATTGCATACGCACACGCTTCTTACCAGCTTTAGTGGTCCCCAAAGGGTGCTCCGAGGAAACACTTAAAGTCGGCTGAGCCAAAGGTGTTGGGGGCTCCGTAAGTAGGGCAGTAGCATTTTGGCTGAAGGTGTTGTTACAGCTGACAGGTGGCTGCCTAGAACCCAACCTGTCGTCACCGTGATCTGAGCTGTCACATTCAGTGGTGACCCTGATGCGCCCGGTCGCTCCACCGGCAGCGGCAGTTTTCCGAGGCCTTTTTCTTGTTTTCACCATCCTAATGGGTTGTCCTTTTAGTCGCCTTTTACGACAAGCAGGACTTACTGTGGGCAAATTCTGCAAAGTGAAGCCCCCACCCACAGGGCGTTTATTATTATTATTATTATTATTATTATTATTATTATTATTATTATTATTATTATTATTATTATTATTATTATTATTATTATTATTATTATTATTATTATTATAATATTTATATAAAGAAATAACATTTTCTAAGGCACAACATCCATTAGTATGATTACCACAGCGGAGACCATTATATTTTGTCACTATAAACGCCAGTTTAGGGCAAGTGAGTACTTCTTCCAAATTTACAATGGTTGCCATTGGAATAAATTGTTTAAGATGTCGGATTTTCTCCAAACCCTTGACATAAATGACTCCAACTAAACGCAGCGTATCCATTAAAATATACTGCAGTCGCTCATAATCAATATAACCATCCATCCATAAAAAAAACCATGATGTTTAGTTCGAAGCCATCGTGCGGTCCTTTGGTCTTTTTCACTCAGATCACAAATCGGCATTGGTGAATTAAAAATATAATGTTGTAACGTGTATTGTTCCTCCTTGTAATTTTGTTTCCAAGGATCAAATTTCAATACAGCCAATTCTTTTATATAAAAACTTCCCTTTGTTGTATTTGGAAAGCCTTGGAAATCAACAATTGCCGCGTCAGTCATTTCCACTATTGATGCGTATGTGAAGTCTAGCATGCAAATCAGCTGGTTTGCAGAGAAGTACCGTATTTTATAAAATTTTTCTAACGATGTTTGTCAATGGATTATACTGAATTACACGATCATGTAGCAAGAGACAGAACGCTGATGTATTAGCCGGTACTTCTTTCGATGTTTTAAATTCGTTTCTTATGTCAACAGCTTCAATTTTTAAAGTCTCGCTTTGATGAGATCGGTCAATGAAAATGATAGGAGCAATATCTTTGTACTGTTTCCGATTGAACAGTGGTTCATTCTTGTTAGAGTTGTGGTAGGCTTCTTGAAATTTTGAATACATATGATATGCCAACGCGTACTTATCATTAGTAGTTAGTATGCAAGCATACTACTAATTTTTTCCGATTTTCAAAGTCAAACCGTACTGCTGGATGAATTGTTATAAAAAATATGCGTTCTCAAACGTTAATGATCGCCTCCTCTTCACTGTCGATACGCACAGGCTGGTGGTAAGTTGAAAACTGTTCGATTGCGTCGGCTTATCGTCGTTGTTAAATACCAACGTATCTTACGCTGGTTTCAAATGTACCTTTACGGTTATCGTCTCACCTCGAAAATTAACAAGATTCCCGTCTTGATCTACAATTCGTAGTACCAGAAATGTTATTCGCTGCACGTTCACTGGCATATAGATGATAGTGCTTGGTGTCTCACTTATTTTACACCCAGCCTCAACTTGGATAGAAAATGAATAAATATTATGTGCTTGAATATTGTTCAAATAGGTGTTTGTCGTAATATTCGTCTCAACCTGCATTAGGGTAACTTTCATAATATTCGTTGGCTTATCTGAATAATGAGTATCAAGTTCTTCAAGTTTTCGTTTATTAAAACCCAACAATGAACCAACTGTTCGCTCTTTATCAAAATGTATTGTTTCCGTACATTTTATTGAACTTTTCAACGTATTGTTATTAGCATGTAATATAAGTTGTGCATTAGTATCAACTCCACTTGGTGTTAACATGTTGTTTATATAAACTTCCAAGTCCTCTAAATCATAATTTCCGATGGGTATCTCGAATCTCGATGCAATGTGGTGCATGGTTAGGATCTTTCTCAACAGTGCCAAAATGAAATAAATTATTTGTTTCGTTGATATTCGGCACAGAATTGTACGTTTCGAAATTAACAAGTCCACAAACGTAGTCACACTTTAATTTGATTGGTGGAAAATACTCAGCACTTAATATTGAAGTGTCTCTACTCAGAGTTAATGTGAACGACATGGTGTCTAATACATAAATGAAACAATGTAATATTTTACAATTATATTTATTTACATGAAAAGATTTTTATTACATAGAAATTTCAAACAACGATGACCACAATTAAAATCATTATAGTTTTGATAAATATTATAATTATATCTAATATTGTTTCCACGTAGATATCTGGCAACTTCAACAAGCCGAGGTAAATTCCCAAAACTATCGAAGTAATTCACATTATTGTTGTCTTTCATGTAAGCTACCCAATGACTTCCAGATCCAGATGAACTATCCAGATTAACGACACCACACTCCTTTCGCCACGGTCGTTTCGGTAATCCGTCTCTCATGAATACACCACGGAAATTTGGTAAATGCTTCTCTCCAAACTGATAGATGTCGCGATCAGTTAATGGTCTATTAGGTAGTAGCTTACTCAGTGGTTTTTTGAATCGATGAAAAGTCCCAGTCCTTTTCTGTATGGTTTTAGGTATAATTCGGTGTCAGATTTTTTCGATCCAAGAGCGATTGCCTCCATCATTTTGTTATGTCTCTCGCTGTCTTCCAACTGTTTCTTCGCTGTTTTATAGGTATTTATTGCTTCGCAACACCAGCAGCGCCACCAGCAAGTGATCCAACTACAGATAACCCGGCAAAAAGTGGAACTAGGAATGGCAATATTCCACCAGTCTTAAGGATCGGAATAATTCTTGGTAATGTAAACTGCTTTTTATTCTTTTTCTGGAAAATTTTTCTAGCAGCTTTCAAGGCTAATTTGATCATATCTTTAGTAGTTTTTGGTTTGTTTTTCTTCAGTATACTTCTTATATCGCGAACACCAGCACCAAATATCACCATTTTTCCCTTTTTAATATTCTTCTTCTGCTTCTCTGAAAGTCCCATCCCCATTTTCACTTTTGATTTCATAGCATTCGTCACAGTCCAGGCAGCGACACGTTTACCAAAATTTGCGTCCGCTGATTTAACTCGTTCCCACGCTTTGTTGGCTAAAATTAAATCAGCCTTATGTCGATTGTTGTTGTCTTTGAATTGTGAATAAGCAATGTCGTGTTTTTTACATGCGGTATCCAATTTGTTGTTACCGGGGTCACCTCGCAATAGTCGTTCTTGTAGTCTAGTTCTAGGTCCACAATATTGATATTCAGGTATATGTAACTCAAATGGTAATTTATTTATTACAGTGTTGATCAATCCACGACCAGATGTTTTCACACTGCTTGTCTGCTTGCAACTGACGGGTTGTTGTCTTCGCGCAGACATTTTAAGGTGAACTGAAAACAAAAAACGTATGTTAATCTATTTATGGGTATTATAAATTGAATAAAATTCTACTTAGCTTATTAGTAAGAATAATAGACTAACTCTGTCAACATCAGTGTGTCACTGGTAGCTTCACTACAAGCTGAGCACTCTGGTCATTCCAACGAAATAATATCGATTATTGAAGAACAGGAGGAGGTAGATATAACTGAATAAGTATGGATAAATTTGGTCGTACAAGTAACAGAAACATAACTGTCGACAAATTCGGTCGTGTACATGACAAAAGTATTAAGAAAGAAGCTCTTAAATCCATTGGTTTCAAGATGACAAACACGGGAAACTATGATATTAGAAACAGACAACTAACAAATGTAAAAAAAACCCTGTTATTGATCAAGATATGGTAAATCTGAAATTTTTAAAAAGTTTTGAAAGATAAATTTTTCGAATTAACAGAAACAGTCGAAATATCGAAGATTGACGAACAACTTAAAGAAATATCGAAATTTATTGAGGATATTAAGAAAAATAAGCAAATTACAAGTGGTGCATAAAATACGTAGACCAGTACAAGGGAGCAAACATCACCCAGAGTAATAGTAAGAGTCGCACAGAGCAAGCATCAATCAGAACAACAGCAGGAGTCGCCACGAGCAAATCCGTCCAATAGATTTTGCATGATGTGTGAACAGACAGATGGACAGGTAGACGGACAGCTAGACAAACAGACAGACAGGTAGACGGGTAGACAGACACTCAGAACAACACCAGGAGTCGCTACGAGCAAACATGCATCACTCAAAACAACACCAGGAGTCGCCACAAGCAAGCATGCATCACTCAGAACAACACCAGGAGTCGCCACGAGCAAGCATGCATCACTCAGAATAATAGCAAGAGTCGCTACGAACACGCATCACTCGGAGCAAGCGCAAGAGTCGCTAAGAGCAAGCATGTATCACTCAGAGTAATAACAAGAGTCGCTACGAGCACGCACCACTTGAAGAAAGCGCAAGAGTCGCCACGAGCAAGCATGCATCACTCAGAGTAATAGCAGGAGTCGCTACGAACAAATCGCTCCGAGTAAGCATTAGCAGGAGTCATTAGGGGGAATAAACATGAGACACTCTTCGAAAATAGTAGTCATATAAAGCCCTAACCCATTGAATCTCTAGTCAGTCGAGCTTAATTGAGCTATTCGTAAACAAGTTACAATAGTAATACTCTTAAGCTATGAATTGTTGTGAATTTTGTGGTAAGATATTTACGCGAAAGTTTAATCTCACTCGTCATTTAAGGACTCAACATAATTTGTCAAAGAATGATAAAGATAATAAGAATAATGGAATAAATCAATTTGAAAATATCACTAATCAATCGATAAATAATGACATCTATACGAGCAACATGGAGAACAGAATATTTTCAACACAGAGTGAATCTTCAAAATCAAGTGGTGCAGGAGATGAGAGTGAAAACAGCTACTGTTTTGAGAGAAGAAGAAATAGTAGTGAAGAAGAAAAAGATATATCACCACTATTTCAAAATAAACATGAAGATAACGTAGATCGATCTAAGATAAGTTTGAATCCTTTTGACAAAAGTACGATGGTTGCAGCAATAGAAGCAATCAAAACCAAACTTAATTCTTTAAAAAACTCGCATATGATGAAATCTGTAAACGACAAAGATAATAGGTGGGTGGAGGAAAAGATTTACCTGCGTTTGATAATAATTACTAAGCTAATTATGAAGCTAACTCCAAAAATGGTTGGACTTTTACAAACTGCTCTGGATATACTAATGATTAAAGAGCTTCAGAACACATGCGTAAAGAACGGTGTGCGAGAAGAAAACAAAGATACAAATTCTTTTAATTAACCAGAAAGGAAACGACCTTCAACACCCAATTCGATAAAGGAAGACGTCGAAATTAAACGGCCCAGACATGAGAACTCAATAGCGATTGAAAACGCTAGTCTTCATGATGGTTATTCAAAATATGATGATGATGATGAAGAAGAAGAAGAAGAAGAAGAAAAATATTTGTTTGATCCAAATATTTCAGTAGGTGAATTAAGAAATTTGATGGTCACAACACTAACTGGAAAAGAAATGTTTGAAATTACAAGCAATTTAATGAACAGAAGTCGTATTATAACTCCTAGTTTTCCTGATTATATAAAGAATCACGATTTAATAAAAAATTTACTTGAATTAAAAAGGACTGCTGTCGGACGAAGAATAGTAACGATTATCGAACAATTGGAAAAATATAAGATTATTGATATTGGACCAAATTTAAGAAACCACATATTAAATGACAATAATGGTACTGATGATGATGATGATCCTCGAAACGAGGAATCAACGATAAAAGAGCGAAATGAGCACACATTAGACAATATTTCGTCAACCAGTGGCCGTGGTTTGTATTTAAGACCGTATAGACGGTATTAAAATTTGTTTATAAATACTTGTGAGAAAACGATGAACTATTAGATGAAAAAAGACAGTCGGTTGAAAACATCACTTGATCGTATGAAATTCTAATTCAGTTTGAAAAACATATTAGTATTTAACGATGCGAAAGAACAGTGCAAGATGAAAAACAAAGTCACTCATAATAATAAAGGAAATAATATAATATAATAGTCACAGTGATAATATGAGCTTGCGATAATATGAACTTATATACAAAATGTGGAGTGAATTATTAAAACTGTAGTCCTTATATCTACTTCTAAAAACGTAGATTATAATTCTTTGTAACATTTGAATGGAATGAATGTTCTTTTCCTTTGGGATTTTCTTTATCAATTATTCATAAATGCTTACACCTATATCAGCCCCTTATCAGTTATTGACCCCAACACCCATTTCTCCGCAGGCTTCAAATAAAAATATGTTGTTGTCAGGTCTTCTCATAGAGTTAACGGACTTGTTTTGTGAATTAGTCATATTTACACTTATAAGAAATACAAAAATCAATTTTTCTACTCCTACTATTAAAAGTAACGTTTTGTGCATGGCTAACTATATGTAAAAATTAACAATTGCCCACACTGTATGGAAATGCAGTGGGAAATTATTTCCCACGCCTTCATATAATAAAAAAGTAGGCTGTTTCCAATTTAATAACAAAAGAATATTTATGTAATTTTAATACTAATTATTATTTGACAATTAATAAATTGTTCTTCTTGATTTTTGTATAATACCTTCAAAAAATGAATACTAGTGATAATTCAGAATTAAAAAATACTCCACCAGAAATCACAGAAACGGCTACAAATGTATGCTTAAATTTGTTACCTGAAATCTCACGGCGAAAATACGAAATTGCGTGTAAGCGATTTATGGATTGGAGAAAAAGCAACAAAGTGAAATCATTTTCAGAAAATGTTATTATGGCATATTTTGGTAACTTATCAAAATCATTAAAATCATCTACATTATGGTCGAATTATTCGATGTTGAGAAGTACATTATATGCAAAAGAAAATATTGACATATCTAAATATTTAAAATTACGGGCATTTTTGAAACGACAGTCAGATGGATATAAACCAAAAAAATCAAAGGTACTAACATCAAACGAAATTATTAATACGTTTCTAAAGCAAGCACCAGATGATAAATATTTATTAATAAAAACAGCAATGATTATTGGAATGACAGGAGCATGTAGAAGAATTGAACTATGTAAATTAAAAATTGATGACGTTGAAGATTTAAATTCCGCCTTGTTGGTTAAAATACTCGATACAAAAACAAAAATAATAAATTGAATATTGCAACAAAAATATTAAACGCGGTTGAATCTCCCGTTGTAGTAAAAAATTCCTCAAATCCAACATGTATCAATATACCTCAGAATGAAAATTCTAAAAATACTAAACTTACACTTAAAAGTTGTTCTAATATCACAATTAATTATAATTATAATTACAAATAAAATTATGTACCTAAAGTTAATATGTATATTTTTTTATGAAATATGTAACTTAAATCTAAATAAATAAATCTGAAAATTACATTATTTACGTATGTTTGTTATTTATTATGGTTTCTATAGTTTCAAAATATGCATCGGAAAAAATATGAACATCTTACAGCTGACATAAATTTAAAAAATTTTTACTACTTATTTAAATTTTATTTTAATTATTTATGTTAAATTTTACGAAAAAAAAATGTGCTCGTAGAAAAAGTATAGTGTAAAATACGTGAGAAATAAGCCTCTTTTCCCACTTATTGCACAATATACTATTATTTTGAAACATTACCGATTAGTCTGATACGACTATATAAGTTTTTTTTCCTTTCATTTAATACTTATTCATAGTACTTATTACATTTATATGTATATAATAATTTTTATAAAATAAATTAGATATCGGTCTTCCACAACCATTCGAATAAGCTCTTCATTGGAAAGCATAGGTGTAAAACAACAGTCAGCTTTTGTAATCCAATCGCGTACATCATTCTCAGTAACGTTGTTATTTAACTTTTGTAAATTACTCAATAGACCTTCATCAGTCACATCAAGTTCTAAAGCACGTTTTGTTTCGTTTTCGTCTACAAAATATTTTTCTGGTAATAATTTTTTCCAACACTTTTTAATCATACTTGAATTTACTGAAGTCCATGCATCGCTAATCCAATAAATAACGTCTTTTATTGAGATAGGTTTCATAAAAGATAGGATATCGCGCATGCTTTAAATGCCCACCCAGCTTTTTGGGCATTTAAAGCATAACGCACTAGTTGTAATCTGTAACGTCTTTTTAAATTTTCAATGATACCTTGGTCCATCGGCTGGAGGACGGATGTAGTATTTGGTGGTAAATAAGAAACTTTAATACCTTCTACTGACAAATTTTTAAATGATGGGTGGCAAGGTGCGTTATCAAGATACAAAACAGCTTTTAAAGGTAGTTTTTTTCTTTTAAAAATGCAGTTACTCGAGGAACGAATTCTTTCTTAAACCATTCTTCAAAAATATTTGAATCGTTTTTTGGTTACTAACCCCGAAAAATAAAAAGCGTACACTTATGTTAACACGTTATATATTTCGAGATAAAAACAAAATTATAAGAATAACAATATAAATTAAAGATTTTACTGGATAAAAATTCGCGGGTAGTTGTACTCAACGGCGTGGCGTCGCTGTTACTCTGTGTCCTCTTCCGGAAATTCCTCTGCCGTTACCGTGGTATGTGTTCGTTTGTTTGTATATGGTCTGTTCGTTGGTATGTGGTCTGTTCGTTGGTATGTGGTCTGTTCGTTGGTATGTAGTCTGTTCGTTGGTATGTGGTCTGTTCGTTGGTATGTAGTCTGCTCGTTGGGTGTTCGGAGTCTGGTCGCTACATCATTCCCCCTCCAGTGACAACGTTATGGATTGGGTTGTCCTGAAGATTTTTTTAAAACACTATCAAGCTACGGGCGTTGCATTGGACCGATGTAGTCCGAAAGTTTCTGGGGAAACTTGATTTTTCGGTTGGAACGTCTCGGTTGTTGTGATGTACCTGGTGTGTCGTTTCCCATAGGATCAACGAGTTGTGTGAATGGTGGTATTGTCGGAATTCCCTGTTGACATGAATGCTGGTTTTACCCGATCGACCGATACTGTGGTTGGTGTACCAACTTAATCGATCCTCACTGTTTTCGGGTCCAGTTGTAATATCCGGTATGGACCGGTGTATGGTGATTGTAAAGACCGTCGTTGAGTGTCGATTCGTAGGAAAACGTGGGTGATTCATTTAACGATTTTGGTACATATATCGGTTGAAGTCCGTGATTCCGAAATTTTCCGTTAAACTGGCGTATTCCTTCACGAAGTTGTTGTACCAGGGCCGGGCGATCTTCGATATCGCGCTGGTCGTCATTGTCGGTGAAAAAATCACCTGGGCCCTATTTCATAAAAGTACAATTTACAATTTACAGGTATTTTTTTTACAAATATGTAAATATTTAAGTTACAGGTGTTGTATAAAAAATTATTACAAATTTGTAAGTACCGATCAATTCTACAATTTTACAGACATTTCTTTGACAATTTTACAGGCAATTCAGTTGATGTTTTACAAAGTACAGATTCAAATCTTACATAGCTTGTAAAATTGTTATTACAATCTTACGTACCTTTTAAGTTCTGTAATTTTTGAACAAGTCTTAATTTTTGACTGTTTTGTGAGCATTCGTTCTTGAAAACTATTTCAAATAATAGTTTCGTATTTTCTAAATATTTTAAACATATTTCTACTTTGCTCTCTAATTTTTCTTTCATATATAATCATCCTTTGCATTTTCTATATTCATATAATGGAGGGAACCTATCCTAATTTTTGATAAAAATGAGTATAGGTACCGTATTTCGCAGAAATATATGCAAATTTGTTTTGCAGTAATTGTTTCACCAATACGACCGATACGGGTTACCATTCTAAACAGAATTAACTATATTATGGTAAATTTACCAAATCAACTACAACTTAGCTACAGTTTAATGCCTATATTTTGCTTATAATCGCTGTGGTGAATTAATTGTTGTCTCTAACCGAACACTTTAGTTTACCAAGGCTTAGCTCGGTACAAAAGAACAAATAAGGCGTATGGTCAAATTAATTATCTTTTACGTGGGCACAGAAAAGACAGAAAAATTGCCTTTTGTCTCTTGGGGAAAGGTTTGGTCCATCTCTTCGGTCAAACCTTTAAGAGAAATTGGGAACACAATAAACATCTATAAACCTAAAAAAATGTCCGCTTTAACTATCTTCGATCAAAGACCGGACCCCGCATCTCTGCGGACAAAATTCAGCTTGTTAACATTAATATATTCGTTTTCAACATTAAAATATAATATTAATTGGTAAAAAAGGTATTAATTTTATTGATATGTTTCTATGGATATCATTTACAATTGTAAAAAAGTTAAGAATTTGTAAGAATTATTTATGCAATACCTAAAATTGTAAGTAGTGCATTACAAGCACCTGTAATTGTAAAATTGTAAAATTGTAACTTGTACTTTTATGAAATAGGCCCCTGGTAGACGAAATTCTGCGCCGTATGTAATTTGTGCTGGTGAAACTTGATCGTCGGAATTGATTGTAGCTCTTAAACCGAGCAATACTAGCGGTAATACGCCGACCCAATTTTCGGTTTCTTGCGCCATGATCGCTGCTTTTAGCGTACGATGAAACCGTTCTACCCGTCCGTTTGCTTAAGTATGGTAGGCGGTCGTACGGATGTGTTTTGCTTCGACTAACACGGCGAGGTTTTTAAATAAACTACTTTCGAACTAGCGCCCCTGATCGGTTGTGATCGTAACGGGGGTCCCAAATCTTGCGACCCAATGACGAACTAAAATTTCGCTGACGGCTTCTGCTGAAATGTCATTCGTGGGGATGGCTTCGGGCCAACGTGATGCTCGATCGATTATCGTGACGCAATATCGTTTATTTTGTGATTGAGGTAGTGGTCCTACGATGTCCACGTGAATATGTTCAAATCGTCTGGTTGCCGGGAATTCTCCAAGTGGAGTTTTAGTGTGGCGCCCGATTTTTGCACGTTGACATGCTATACACGCGCGTGCCCATGTGGTACAATCCTTCTTCATCCCAGGCCAAATGAAACGACGGGTGAGCAATCGAACTGTGGAACGTATTCCTGAATGGGATATGTTGTGTATAGCGTTGAATACGTTTTCGGAACCTTTGATGTATCGGATATCTGTTGAGAACTGTCCGATGTAGTCGAGATGTCGCTGCTGACGTGGTGATGCTTTTTCGTTATTTTGGAAAAAAGCGTACGTCAGTGGTCGGTGGTCCGTGTAGATTGAAAAGTTTCTGCCTTCGATTAACTGTCGGAAATATTTTATTGCTGCATAAATGGCAAGTAGTTCGCGATCGTACGTGCTATAATTGGCTTCCGCCGTAGTTAATTTTCGTGAGAAAAATGCTAACGGCTCACAAACCTTATTTCGGATTTGGTGTAATGTCGAGCCAATAGATGTCGTGGATGCGTCGGTGGATAACGCGAGTGGTAAGTTTTCTTCCGGATGGTGCAGTAATGTCGCGTTTGCCAACCGGTTTATGAGTTCCTTGTACGCGTTTTCCGTTTCTGCAGTCCATTCTATCGGAATTTTTTCCCGCTTTTTTGTGGTTTTAATGAAGGCGTATAGTTTTGATTGGATCTGGGCGGCTCCGTTTAGGCAGCGTCGGTAAAAGTTGATCATCCTCAAAAACTTGCGTAGTTCGGCAACTGTTTTCGGTTTAGGATATTCGATAATGGCGGCTACGCGATCGGGAAGAGGGGCTACTCCTTGAGCATTAACGATGTAGCCCAAAAAGGGTACAGATTCCTGTGCGAATTGGCATTTCGCCGCGTTAATGGTTAAGCCCGCGTCATGTAATCGACTAAGGACATTTCGAACGTGTTCCTGATGTTCGGTTTGATTTTTTGACGCGATTAAAATGTCGTCGATGAATGCGTAAGCGTGATTGAGTCCTCGGAGTAAGTTATTTATAAATCGTTGAAATGTTTGGGCCGCATTTCGGAGTCCAAATGGCATGGCGGAAAACTCAAATAATCCGAACGGCGTTATCACTGCAGTTTTTTCGACATCTTGAACCGCTACTGGGATTTGATAATAAGCTCGTACGACGTCTAGTTTTGTGAATACCGTACACCCTGCAAGGTTTGTGTTAAAATCTTGTATATGGGGTACAGGGTATCGGTCCGGTTTTGTGCGGGCGTTTAAAGCGCGGTAGTCTCCACACATGCACCATCTTCCGCCTGCTTTCGGTGTCATGTGTAAAGGTGAAGCCCACGGACTTTTTGATGGTCGTGCTTCACCATTTTCCAACATGGATTGAAATGCTAATTTTGCGGCTGCAAGTTTCGCGGGCGGCAAACGTCGTGCTTTAGCAGTTATCGGCGGTCCAACTGTTTCAATTACATGTTCGGTTTTGTGTAAAGCTACTGATGATCTACGCGTGCATGGCTATGTTATACCGGGAAATTCTTTCAGTAACTGAGTGAATTCTGTTTTCTTCCTGAACGTTGTTATCTCGAATTTATTCGTTGTTTTTAATATGGCTGTCGTGTATAATTTTGTAGTTTAGTCCACAAGTCGTCTGTGCCGTATGTCTGGTAATAAACCGAAATAGGCTAGAAAATCAGCTCCTAATATCGGTGATGATACGTCCGCGATTACGAAAGGCCATTTAAAATCCCGCCTTAGGCCGAAATCTAGTTGTAACATGCGTTCTCCGTACGTCGTTATTGGTGTATCGTTCGCGGCAAATAATTTAAAATCGCCGCGGTGACGTTTGTCTTTGGCCGTTAGTAGTGTAAATTGGACAGTTCTGGAACCACCACCTTATGGAAAATTAACATTGCCCACCACCCACCACCTTATGGAGAAATAACATAGCTATGCTGTGTAGATTGCCTATAATAATAAGTAATAATATTTAAAATAAATAAAATGCAGTCGGCTGGTGTATTCGATCTTTGGTACTTTATTTTACGAAGCGGAAGTGCTAACCACTACACTGTGACGTACACTGGCTCTGGATGTATTAAATGTCGAATGTATTCTAACAATTAACATTTTGATCTGTATGTTAATTAAGTGTACAAACATGTTTCAACCAACTATTGCCTAAGGTGGTGAATGGCATTGCCAACAAATGTTAATATATAAATTATTTATTGCTACACTTAAAACTTTCAAATAGGTTTTGCTCAAAGTTTTCCGTTCATGTGATAAAAATGGATATTCAAATGTCAAATAATTTTTATGCCTTGTGGTAGTCGGTTATTTAACCATATGTATGAAATAAATTTTCCGATCTTACGGGTACCGGATATTTAACCATATGTATGAAATAAATTTTCCAATTGCATCAGGCTAGGCGTAACCTTGATTGCACACATTGACGCCACATGATTTTCTAGAACAAATACTGGAAAATTCTTGTTTTAAGATCACATGTCTAAACAACGTGACTTTTTTCGATATAAACATTTGTTACCTATTTTCAATAGTTCAGATCAATTTTTGACAATTAGCTAGTGTTAATTTTCATATATGTATGAATAAGTTTTTTTCGTAATAATAATTTTTATAAAAAGTTTCCGTGAAAAATTATTTTGTATACTGTTGTCTGTTCTTTACATGCATGTCCCTGTACAATAATTATTTATAAGTGTTGTTTTGTAATACTTACATTTATAACTAGACAATTCGCTGCAAAAAATACTACTGATTTTATTATCGTATTTAACAAACTGGTTTTGTTAATAATCAAACGGTGACAACAATTATAATTCCATCATACTACAGATGTATGTATACATATATGAACCGCCTGACAACAGTTTGCAATTCAATAGCAATATACATGTACATATTACATTGTAACATTCTTTAGTAAGATTGTGTTTGTACACTGCAATGATCTAGTGAACCAGATCTAATATACCAGATTGCATACATATATTATGTTTGACCTATGAGTACTTTCACCACACTGCACATAGCGTTGTTTGGTTGAATACAAGAAACAACTGAAATATTATTAGTATTGTTGATGGAATTTTTATAAAATTTTTTATTGTGGTTACATACTTAAAGTAAATATTTTCTGGGAATATAAATAATTTAAGGAACTTAATGGAATAGTACAATAATTACAAATTACAAATTGTTTGTTATGTTAAAATTTTTTATTAATGAATTACGATTGGATTACATATTTAATATATATTTCTTAAATTCATATGGATATGTACAACAATATCGAGACATTAGATTTTTCTTGTTATATTATTTAAAATAAAATCCACTAATTTCGATACTGTCGGCTTTCCCGTTTCGTGTTTTCGTCCAACATAATTTTCTGTAATGTTATTTTCATAAACTTTTCTATTAATATATCTGTTTCCTCTATCGGCGTCGTCAAATTTACCAGTATTTTCATATCCTGTGTTGCATATTTCCATTGATTCTCTTTCTGTATATTCGGATCCATGATTACAGACGTTGGGATGGCTCGGATTGTTAATAAAAATTCTTTTGGATGACTTTCTCGAGTATAAGAAACACACTCTCCTTGGTTCCTTAAATAAATACTTTCCAAGATTATGTGCATGTTCTTCATATCCATCTTCTGTTGATGAGATGTAGCTTCTTTGAAGGCTGTTTGCCAAAGGGATGTTATAGAGTATGGAGCATCTACACCGTCTGTGGAAGTACCGGCAATCGTGGACGACATGCAAGTGTTCAAAGTTTGGGATTTGGTGGTAGGAACAGATGACAAGTTCTCCACGATATTGCTGTCTAGTTCGTTCTTTAATTGTAGTAATATATTTTTCACTATCTGTATTGTTTCTGCAGGGAATAACCGTGTGCAAAATTCCTCGACGTTGTAGATCTTTAAAAATTTCTCCCAATTGGCAGGTAAATTTTTTTTCGATTGGAATGTTTTTTGAAAATATTTGCCAATTGTCATTATTGCTTTTATCACATTTTTGTTTTGGCTCATTAATTTCGTTTTCAAAGTTATAATCGAATGTAGCCAAAAATTCTGAAATTCGTAAGGATGGGCAAATATACATACAACAGTTAATCTTAATAATTTTTCGAAAGTTATATTTATAACCATACCATCCAATTCATCCATTAATTTCTGTCTTTTAGTTTCAATATCATCATCTTCATCTGAACTTGATAGAGGTTGCTCCAATGGTCTTTTTAAATCGTCATTTATTTCGTGTTCTTCTTCTACATCTGTCACATCGTCAACTTCGTCATAATCTATTTTTTCCATTTTTATTTTAATTAAAGTTGCGAATTTTATCCAACTATCCGTATGATTTTGCGAATTTTGTAATATTTCTTCAATATTATTAAAAATAAATTGTAAGAAATACTCACTGTGTAAATACGAGTAAAGTTCTCGGTAAGTTCTACAATTAATTAATTTTTTGCAAATAGGTGTATTAAGTTCTTGTTGCCACATTATACTACATCTGTTTTCAATTTTGAACCTGAATATATACCGTTCAATTGCTACCTTAATGACCTACAAAAACTATTCTTGTACGCCAGTAGCTTGACATTGACCAAAGTTCATAAAAGAAAAATTTTTAATAAATACCACCACCTCGTCGCCGCCGGCAAATTTTTAAATAAATGTCATACGCATAATAAACGTTTCCGCGTACAGATAATTTTTCCAGAATAGTTAACAAATTAAAAATATATGACTGATTTTTATACTATTGTTAGTGACATTGAATAATAATACTAAGGAAACATAAACAATATGCTTGACCTTTAAGTAAATATCAAACAATTTCCTTATTTAATTAAAAATTCATATATGTAGAAATAATTTATTTTTTCTACATGATTTATTTATATTATTTTGTTTTATTATAACATATGAATAATAAAGGTTTTTCCTGATAGAAATATTTTTACTTTATATGGTTAATTACATATTTTTTCAGCGACATTAATTTTATAAAAATTATCATAAATTATATTTTGTTTGCAAACAAGCTTATATTTTTTATACATTAATTATATGTTATTAGAAATCAAAAATCATGTTGTAAATATTTTTCCTACTTGATTTATATTATTTTTGTTTTCTTTAATGGCATACCCATAATAAACGCTTCCGGGTACAGCTAATTTTATGAAAATTCTGTATATAAAAGACAGTACAGATACGGAAAGGTACATTTCCATTCAATCGTTAAAGTTGTGAAAACAAAGTGTTCCAATTGCTTTGAATCTTAAAATAAACAGTTTACTTTTTTGTTTTATTGAGTTATATTAAAAATATTTGACAAGTAAAAATAATTATTAATTTTTTATAATTTATTATCATATTTTAAATATACTTTGTAGTTTTATTGTGCTATTTTTTAAAATATTTGGTGAGTACAATAATTTTAATTAAATTCTCATATATTAATATAGTTTTTTAAATTTTTAGAAAAATTTCATCATGTTCAAATGTCAGGATTGCGGATCATCATTCACACGACGTGATGCATTAACTCGACATGTTCCTACCATGCACGGAAATAAAAATTTGAAATGTAACCAATGTGATGTATCGTTTAGTCGGCGTGATGCACTTACACGTCATGTGAAGAAGTTCCATGAAGCAATGACTGCAGCTACTCAACCATCTACTAGTAGTGGTTTAACAAAGCGTCCAGCTGATGATGAAAATGGAGGCCTCTTAAAGAAATCAAAAATGTCAAAACCAGTAGAAATAAAACGTTGTGAAGTGTGCGATATTGATGTACCTAAAACTACATTCAATGGACATTTGCGTAGCACTGCACATAAAAATAAAATTTGTTGTCGCACTGAAAATGAAGATTTAGAAATTGTCCACAGCGCCTTTAAAAGTCGCATAATTAGTTACCGGGTGAAGAATTGTGAAAACTCTCAGTCAGTTGAAGACTTTTTGGAGCAAATTAAGGATAAGGTGTTACTGTTGCTAGGTACGGAACTGGGGAAACACAAAGCATTTAAAACAAACTTTGAACTTTTTGGACTGTATGCGAAAAATGAAAATGATGGATCTGTGACGTTGGATATCAAATCGTTTAATACCAGAAATTCTATTGTAACAGAGTCAAGTAACAACAGTGACATGTATGATAATTTGAAGGGGGTAATAACAACAAAAAGCGAGGAGTTCCTGGCACGCGGTTCCGGCTGGATGCTTCAACAAGTTTATTACTTGGAAGTGAATATTAACAAATACAATCCACTTAGAGCATCGTCCTACATTGAATTACCAGCATGGATTAAACGAAAGAAATCGGTCGTTAATGTTCAAAACAATGATCAGGCATGCTTTGCATGGGCAGTCACATCGGCTTTACATCCAGTAGATAATAACCCACACCGACTTGCATCATATCCACATTATTCATCCGTTCTAAATTTTGATGGAATCGAGTTTCCAGTTAAAATTAAGGATATCAAATTGTTTGAATCTTTAAATAATATTAGTGTCAACGTTTACGGTGTGGAAGATAAAAGTATTGTGGGACCCTTACATCATACAACACAAAAGAGGGGTACACATGTTAATTTACTGTATGTTGAAGATGGTGACAACAGTCATTATTGTTGGATCCGAAATTTAAGCAGACTTGTTAGTCACCAGTTTTCAAAGCATGATGGAGCGAAATATATTTGTGATGGATGCTTGCAATTCTTCAGAACTGAGGCGGCATTAGACGAACATTCGAAAAACGACTGCAATGGTGTTCGTACAGTATTACCGACTTTGGGGAAACATATATTAAAGTTTAAGAATTTTAAGAAACAATTACGCGTTCCGTTTACAATTTTTTGTGACTCTGAATCGATTTTGAAACCATACGACACATGCTCGCCAGATCCAACAACATCGTTCACGAATACTATGCAAATACATGAGCCGTTCAGTTTCGCTTATTACATCAAGTGTTCATATGATGATAATTTAAATAAATTTGTGCAATACCGGGGACCGAATTGTGGGAAAGTCTTTATGGAGAAACTAGATGAAGAAGCGAAACGACTATACAGTATTCTGGACAAACAAGTGCCGATGAAACCACTAACACCAGCCCAGCAAATTCAGTACATAAATGCAACAACCTGTTTTATATGTGGTAATGTATTACGAGGAGATCGTGTGCGGGACCATGATCATTTAACTGGTGAATTCCGTGGTGCTGCACACAATGATTGTAATTTACAATACAAGTTACCAAAATTCATACCTGTAATCTTTCACAATTTATCCGGTTACGATGCTCATTTCGTTGTACGTGAATTTGGTATAGCTAAAGAAAAGATTGATGTCATTGCCAACAACAAAGAACGCTACATTTCCTTCACCAAACATATCAAAATAGATGATGATGATGATAGCGATAATGAACCTGATGTTGAAGAAGAAGATGATTATGTAGAAGATGATGAAAATGTAGATGAAAATGATGAGAAAAAAACAAAATCAATCCAACTTCGTTTCATCGATTCGTTTCGATTTATGGCAAGCAGTCTGGACAAGTTGGCTAATAATTTGAAACCGGAGCAGTTTGTTGAAGTGCGTCGAGCGTATCCTGAAGACCGCAAATTTAATTTAATTAAGGAAAAGGGTGTATTTCCTTATGAATATGTTAACAATGTTGAACGTCTTGAAGAGCGCACGTTACCACCAAAGTCGGCATTTTATAGTAATCTAAATACAGCACATATCACTGATAACGAATATCAACGTGCACAACAAATCTGGCACGAATTTAAAACAGAAACGTTGGGCGAATACTCGGATTTGTATTTAAAAACTGACGTACTTTTACTGACAGATGTTTTTGAGAATTTTCGAGACGTTTGCTTGAGAACGTATCAATTAGATCCATGTCAATACTTAAGCGCACCGGGATTGAGCTGGGACGCCATGTTAAAATATACTCAGGTGAAATTAGAACTCCTCACAGATATTGACATGATACATTTTATTCAGAAAGGAATGCGTGGAGGTTTAGCACAGTGCTGTGGACGCTATAGCGAAGCAAATAATAAGTACTGCGATAATTATGATCCAACAAAACCGTCAACGTTTATAGAATATTTGGATGCGAACAACTTATACGGATGGGCTATGTCACAGCACTTACCAATCAACAATTTCAAGTGGGTTCCGGAATGTGAATTGAAAAACTTTGATGTATCCATGATCGCTGATGACGCTGGTGTTGGTTATATACTGGAAGTGGATCTTCAGTATCCAAAAACACTTCACGACCATCATGAAGATTTACCATTCTGCCCGGATAATGAGAAGCCGCCGTACATCACATCAAAAAACAACAAACTAATAGCTAGTGTTTCTGATAAAAAGAAATATGTTATTCATTACCGCAGTTTAAAACAGTGTCTCAAATATGGTTTAAAATTAACAAAAATACATCGTGTGCTCCAATTTAATCAATCCTCGTGGCTTAAAAACTACATTGACTTGAATACTGAACTCCGCTCTAAAGCAACAAATAATTTTGAAAAAGACTTTTATAAGCTAATGAACAATAGTGTGTTTGGCAAGACAATGGAAAACGTTAATAAACGTGTGGATGTGCGTATAATTACCCATTGGGAGAATATTGGTAAAAAGTTGGGTGCTAGTACTCTTATAAGTAGACCGAACTTTCATAGTCGGTCGGTTATACATGAAAACCTAGTGATTGTGCAAATGAATCGTTTAAAAGTTATTTATAACAAGCCAATATATGTAGGATTTAGTGTTCTTGAATTGTCGAAAACACTAATGTATGATTTTCATTATGGGTATATAAAACCAAAATACGGTGATAATGTTAAGCTGTTGTATATGGACACCGACAGTTTTATATACCAAATACAAACAGAAGACTTTTATGCTGATATTAAGCCAGACATTAGTGCTTATTTTGACACAAGTGATTTTACGAGTGACAATATATATGGGTTGCCTCGTTTAAATAAAAAAGTGCTTGGCAAATTTAAAGACGAGTGTTCTGGAACAATTATTGAAAAATTTATCGGTGTAAAAGCCAAATCCTATTGTATTGTGAAAAAAGGTGATGATCCGCCAATTAAAAAACTTAAAGGTATAAAAAAGAATATTGTAAAAAACGAAATAGATGTTAGTGACTATATAAACTGTGTAAAAAGTAGAAATTCGGAAATACTTTACAGACAAATGAGTGTGTTTCGCAGTTTAAAACATCAACTCTACACTCACACTCAGGCTGCGTTATCAAATAGTGATGATAAACGTTTTATAGTACCCAACAACAGACTTAAAACTCTCCCATGGGGACATTACAAAATTGAAGACTTTTATTTTTGTTAATTTAAAAAATATTTATAAGTTTTATATTTAATGGTTAGTTTTAGTATCTGTAGCTTTAGTTAATATTTATATAATTATAAGTTATATTTATTATTTTCTAATTGTAAATTGTATTAAAATGTAAAGGGGTGGAAAATAAAAATGATCATTTTTATTAAAGTTTTTATTATTACTAAATCATAATAATGCGCCTAAAACATTATGATTTTATTAACAAACAATAATAATACATGTAAAAATTATGTCTAATTTATGTATAAATGTTCTCGTAATAATTTATCGATGTCTAAATAATCCTTAAGACAAACTGAAGGCCAGGGACCACTGTCCGGTCCTGTCTCAAAACCAAGTTGAGCTGTCGGATCATTACGACCTTTTTCAATATTCTGCCAAATCCAACACATCAGACAATTATCTTCGTTATCGCTATCGTCGTCATCTTCTTTGTTCAGACACATGCCTTGAATGCCGTATTTTTCAATTATGTCCAACACAAATTTCAACAGTTCTGGTCGAGCATATTCTACAGCCGCCCGTAACCAAGTTGTAACGACATCTTTAAGCGAATCAAGTTCAGATACAAATTTTTCATTCGTTTCGAAGGTAAAGTTGAATAATATTTCCAACACCTCTCTAGATGTATTGTGTTTAATTCCAAATGTTATTTTTCCAGGGCAGAAAAGTTCGCGCTCCTTTATTGCAATAAATCTAATTGTTTCAACATCACGCAGTCTAATAGCATTATCAAGCATTTTATTCAAAAATCGACGTCGCACACTGTTTTCTTCCATTGTTATCTGGTCTTGGATGGTTTTTTCTACTGCTTCCATTGCTGCTGCTACTGTTTCACCAAGAATGACTGATGATTACCATAGTTCAACATATTTATAGTAAATGGGCAGACGATATCCATGAGTTGTGATCATTTCCAAATCCAAGCCACTTCACATATACTTTATCATTCTTCTTTTTCAACACCTTTTCCACTAAATACACATCCGGATACTTTACTTTTTGGAGTCCTTCGTTATAGAAACCACCCTGTATTGGATTACCTTGATAATCCTCCAATACGTACGTAACCGGGTTAGTTAATTGCACCTTAATTATTTTAAAAAGTTCAGTTGACCATGATGGTAGATATCCTTTGTCAAATTGGGATTTATACTTGCTAATGCGAACAATATCACCAACTTTATATTTTGGTTTGACAGCAGTTTGTGCATAATTGTAAACAGTTGAGAGAAGCATATTCTCCTTGCTTGGTGTTACATCGCGCGGTCGCATTTTAATTGTTCTATGTTTACGCGAATTGTAATTATCCATTAATTCGTCCAGCATATCAATCCATCGATACGACCCATTGTAGCTAAACTTTTTCCACATTTCGGTCTTCAGCGTTCTGTTAAATCTCTCCACCACTGATGCTTTTTTCGTTGAAAATGTCGAATAGTGGTTGATGTTGTACTTATTCATGAGTGTTTTAAACAGCTGATTATAAAATTCCTTACCATCGTCGGTTTGTAAATTTCTCGGTAAGCGTCCTTGTTTAAGTACCGATTCAAATGCAGCTGTCACCTCTTTTGCAGTTTTATTTTTCACCGGTATCGCCCACGCCCGTTTCGAGAACACGTCAATTATTGTTAACAGGTAATTGTAGTTTTTATTCACTGATGCATAAGTACCCATTTCAATTAAATCACACTGCCATAAATCATCAATTCCTTTCACAATCACATGTCTTCGAGGAAAATTCTTTCGCGCTGGTTTGTGTAGTTCACGTACCACTTGCCGTTTGCTCATCTTTATTTTCTGTTTTGGTTATTTTAACAAGTTTTTCCTTAATGTCTTCATAAAATTTTAATATCTCGTTAAAATGTCGTTCAACCTTCGAGAGACGAATATCTAATATTTTTATGTTCTCTTGTGTTTGAGTTATAAAGGAATCAGGTAGCTTTTTTGTAGCCGCTAGAAACCTCTCTTCTATAAAGCTTTTCAAAAATTTTAAATTTACAACATCTTGATCATCAGCCGGATCCCTTACATTTGTCAGTTGTCTGTGTCCAATATCGTAATTCCCCATACGTGTCAACTTCAATCCAATTTGTTTAAGCAATTCTTTTTTAATACTTTTGTCATGTACCCGTCCGTATTTGTCTATAGTTATCTTTCTGTTACGCACACGACCAAACTTATCCATAATTACTCGATAATATCTGCTTCCCTCAGTTCTTCGATGATGGATATAATTTCGTTATTGTGTCCGGTATGTCCCGCCTCTTGTGATGCTATTAGTAATCGTAGTCGACTGACCAGTTCGTTCGGGTCGTCCCAGTATATAAAGTCTTTTTGCAAATTGTTAAACTGCATTAAACCATGTCCAGATCTTGGAGAGCTTCCGACGCGACTTCTTGTGCCATATATTTTTCTTGGTATTGCTTTTTTAGCGGAACTGATTGGAAACAGCTGACTAATAATGTTTACGTACTTAAAACTTGAGCTACCTTTAATTTGCTGGTTTGGACTGTAATTTTGTCTGTGCGCATTTGTTTGCTTTAAAATTTGCCTATACGCATTTAAATCTTTAGTATTATATAAACCACTTTTTGGTATGTTCATGAAAATCAACTCATATAAACCGGGGGTACCTTCATATGTAATATTGTCAATTACTATATCATCACCATCTATCTGAAACGGTTGATTTCCAATCATCCATTCATCATCTTTTTTGTACGGCCCGTATACTGTATCAATACCGCTATTTGGTTGAAGGTATAACTGTAAATAATTTCTTGCTATTAATCCAAACGATTTTGTTAAATTTTCAGGTGTCGACATTAATTTTCGAGCAACACTTTGTGCTGATCCAAAAAATTTTGGTGTTTCAAGTACATTTTGTTGTTCTTCTGGATATGATTCAAAAACATCTTCTGGATCATCTTGTACTGAAGTATCTTCCTCCTTCGTTGGCAGATTATAGTAGTATGCAGTTTGTTTTTCTAATTTTTTCTTTTTAATTTTAGGTGTAAACGTATCTAATACTTGCGTTTGTTCATTTTTTGTTTCCACTTTTATAGGAAGTCTTTGTTTTTCATCACTTAATTTTGTGGCTATTTCTTTAAGCGGGGCGGTTACTGGTTCTAGTGTACTTTGTAACAACTTCTCTGATTCCACCTTCCCCGATCGTAAGGCCTTAAATTTTTTCCGTATATTGCTTGCCGTTTTTATAATGTTCTTTTTAACAAGCTCCTTCTTCTTCTTATCCATCTTGGTGACAAGTGTTTCATGCAACGGCCTCTCAAGAACTGAAACTTCATCATGACAGCTGCTTATTTATAAGTAAGGGATTAATATCAGTTAACAGCTCGGTTACTGCCGTAGTTATAGCAGTTAACAGCCTGTTGAAACCGGCTATCAGACTGGCTTAAAGCAGTTAATGCACCGGTTGGTCAGCTCATCAGCGCCCTCTCCAAAAGCGGTCAAGCTTGTTTCGATATCTCCCATTGTGAATATCGTCTTCTTTGCAGATAGTTAAGAATCCATATTTATCTCGCCAGCACTCTTGACATAGGTTTTTGAATTCTATGAAAGACATGTCGGTATTGATGTGGTCATCGTAAATATGTTTAAGATTTAGATCATCTTGTTTGAAGACAGCAATAAAATTTGTATTGTCGCGAACATTGTGTTTGGGTGCTGCTGTATACGTCTGTGTTAGGTAAAAACAATCGTCGTTGTAGTGTCGAGAGTGACAAAAATATTCTTCTATTATGGCTTTTTTCTTCCGCACAGATACATCGTCGAATATTATAAGAAGTATATTGAAGAAAAACAAACCCAAAACTATAAAAGATTCAGTCAAAATAGCACTGAAAGCGGCTAAAACAATTTTCAAGAAGAACAAGAATCAGTTTACATCGCCAAGAATTATACCGATTCCGAAAACTGGTGGAATTTTACCATTTCTAGTTCCACAATTTGCTGGATTGTCTGCCGTGGGGTCACTTGCTGGTGGCGCTGCTGGTGTTGCAAAAGCAATTAATACATACAAAACAGCGCAAAAACAGTTGGATGAAAATCAGAGACATAACAAGATGATGGAAGCAATCGCTCTCGGATCGAAATCTGGTACTGGACTTTATTTAAAACCGTACAGAAGAGGATGGGGTCTTTTTATTGAATCAAAAAACCACTAAACGAGCTGCCCAATAGACCGTTAACTAATTACGACATCTATCAGTTTGGAAACAAACATTTACCAAATTTCCGTGGTGTATTTATGAGGGACGAATTACCAAAACGACCATGGCGAAAGGAATGCGGTGTCGTTAATTTGGAAAGTTCATCTGGATCTGGAAGTCATTGGGTGGCATATGCAAAAAATAATAAAAATGTGGAATACTTTGATAGTTATGGGAATTTACCACCGCCTGTTGAAGTTGCAAAATATCTACATGGAAATACTATTAAATATAATTATAATGTTTATCAAAATTATAATAATTTTAATTGTGGTCATCTTTGTTTAGAATTTTTATACAACAAAAGCAATTTTGTATAAATAAATATTTCTGTAATGTATAACTTGGTTTATTTGTGTCTTAAACATCATGTCGTTCACACTAACCTTAAGTGGAAACTCATCAATATTAACCGCTGAATATTTCCCGCCTATTGAATTACCCGGTAATTATGTTTGTGGACTAATTAATTTCGAGACGTATAATTCTGTACCAAACGTGGATGAAACAAATAATTTGTTTCATTTCGGTGATGACGACAAGGCTCCACATTACATCGAGATACCTGTTGGTAATTACGACTTGGAAGACTTGGAAACTTATATAGATGATATGTTGGCAAAGAGTAGTAAAACAAGTGCTAATGCGCAGCTTTTACTACGTGCAAATAACAATACGTTAAAAAGTTCAATTAAATGTACCGAAACAATACATTTCGATAAAGACCGATCTATCGGGTCATTGTTGGGTTTCAATAAACGAAAACTACCGGGGGGTCACTATTATAATTCGGATAAGCCAATGAACATTATGAAAGTCAATCTGGTGCAAATTGAGACAAATATTACAACAAACAGCTACCTGAATAACATTCAATCACATAATATCTATTCGTTTTCTATACAAGTTGAAGCTGGGTATAAAATAAGTGAGACGCCAAATACAATAATCTATATGCCTGTGAGCGTGCAACGAATAACATCTCTAGTGCTCCGTATTGTGGATCAAGACGGCAATTTGGTTAATTTTCGAGACGAAACGATAACGATTAAGTTACACTTAAAGCCAGCATAAAACATGTTGGTATTTAATGAAGAAAAACCGATACAATCAAACAGTTTACAACTTACCACCAGCCTAAGCAGATCGGTGACAAGAAAGCGACCATTAACTTTGGCAAACGCAAATTTTTTACAACAGTTGGGTTTGACTTTGAAGAAAAAGAAGAAGAGAAAAAATGAATAGTATTTTAAACGTCAATACGGCTATTAATTTTGATGAAAGCATTTCGAAGCTAGAGGAGCATGCGTATTCACCATTTTTGAATGCATATAACAACAGCGACGAAATTCGAATTTGTATACAGGATCAAAATTTAATTTTATTACCGCACAAGAGTTATCTTTACATAGAAGGACAGCTACTGAAGAGTGATGGAACGGTATCTACTACAGCGGAATTAAGCAATAATTCAATGGCGTACTTGTTTGAAGAAATGCGATATGAACTAAACGATGTGGAAATTGATCAATGTAAATACGTCGGTCCAACAACTACACTAATGAATTATTTATCATTAAATAAAAACCAGAGCCAGCAACTACAAAACGCAGGATGGTGTGGTCCAGATGAAAAAATCAAAGTATCCGACAAGGGGTATTTTAATTTCTGTCTACCGCTAGATCGAGTGTTTGGTTTCATTAACCATTATAAGAAAGTTATTGTTAATGCAAAACATCAACTGATTATGATTCGCGCGCGAACTGATCTGGATGCAATTGTTTCAGCAACGGATGACGTCACTTTTCATATACACAAAATTCAATGGATGGTTCCGCATGTTACAGTTGCTGATGAGTCAAAATTAAGATTGTTAAAAATTGTGGAAAATAGTCAAGATATACCTATCGCTTTTCGCACTTGGGATATGCACATACAGCCAACGGTTCCAATAACAAAACACAACATTTGGACAGTGAAAACAACAACACAACTGGAAAAACCGCGTTATATTATATTTGCATTACAAACAGATCGACGTAATAAAAAAGAGAAAAATGCTACCATTTTCGATCACTGTGAACTTTTTGATATCAAGGTGTATTTGAATTCAGAGAAATATCCATACATGGACCTGAATTTAGATTTCGCTAACAATAAATATGCACTGGCATACCACAAGTATTCAAAATTTCAAGAAGCCTACAATGACTTAAACAATACTACAAATGAACCATTGTTAAATCGTGAAGAGTATAAAAAAATTGCTCCCATTATATTTATAGATTGTTCTCACCAAAACGAATCTCTAAAAAGTGGACCTGTGGATATACGAATTGAATTTAAAACATCGAAAGAAATACCAGACAATACGTCAGCATTTTGCTTGTTATTACACGATCGCATAGTTCAATATAATCCATTGACAAACATTGTCACAAAATTTGTATAAAAGCCGTACTTGATTTTTAGACCGATTATTCTTACTTTAGACTTTGCATCATCATCACGATGGCTGATGTGGCGATTGTTGATTTTCAAGGATTTCAAAATACAACAAAAGCAAGTTTCTATACAAAAGAATTGGCTATACTGAAATTTAATGTCGGTAAAGAATATTACAACGATGACTACACACTACAACATTATGTATTTAAATCACCAATTCCATTTTGTGGTTTGAGTGAAAAGGATCAACAGACTGCCCGGTGGTTACGAAAAAATCATCATGGATTCTCTTGGATGGATGGTCACATCGACTATGATCAGTTGCAATATATCCTAATGGACTCATTACGCTCAGCTCCAATAATCTACGTAAAGGGTGAAGAAAAAGTTCGATATCTTAAGCAACTACTCCCGTCAATGGTCGTAATGAATCTTGAAGAAGCGCTCGACTGTCCTAAGCTGCGGGTTATGGTAACAACTTACAACAGCCCTCGATGTGGAAGTCATTTATCTGGACATTGTGCATTACAAAACGTTATATCTATGTACAAACACTATTGTTATAATATATAATTTTAATAAAAATAATTTTTGAGAAATAAGTGTGTTTTTATATTTTGAGGAATAAGGTATACATAAATAAAAAATATATATATTTTCAAAAATTTATTAGCAAACAATATAAAAAAACAAACAATTTCTTAATTATGATCAACATAGTGTATACATTTGTGTTGAATCTCATTGGTAGAATTATTCCATTTCATTCAAGTACTACAAGAAGGATCATAGTGTGCAGAATTGTAATACTCCATCAAATTAATTTCTCTGAATTCTATCGAAAAGGTTTTTCCTACAACGCCGGTGTTCACAACAGCCATGTTAGGTGAGTTTTTTAACCATTCAAATTTTTGGGTATCCATATTGTCGAATCTCATCGGTAGTGATACATATCCATTTTCCAACTCCAGAACAGTTTTCATTTTTGTCGGATCAAATTTCGACTGTAATTGTCTAATTCCGACAATTTTATACAACTTGTTAATAACCATGTCACCCAATTTAATCCAAGGTTTCACCTTTCCCGTTTCATTCAATTGTCTTAGCAATTCCATAGTAACACCACGATCTTGTTGAGGAACAGCAGCAGCAGTAGCAGCAGCAGCAACAGCAGCTTGGTAAGTATTGAATTCCATTTTTCACAGCAACAATTAAATTTTTTACAACAATTAAACAGTACAAATTAAAATCTTTACAACAATTAAACTGATAAGGACAACTGATGAGTTTCGCAGAGTTTTGGAGATAACTATAAAATTCGTAAGTAATGAAGGGTATATATAGATAAAAGTCACGTTGTTTAGACATGTGATCTTAAAACAAGAATTTTCCAGTATTTGTTCTAGAAAATCATGTGGCGTCAATGTGTGCAATCAAGGTTACGCCTAGCCTGATGCAATTGGAAAATTTATTTCATACATATGGTTAAATATCCGGTACCCGTAAGATCGGAAAATTTATTTCATACATATGGTTAAATAACCGACTACCACAAGGCATAAAAATTATTTGACATTTGAATATCCATTTTTATCACGTGAACGGAAAACTTTGAGCAAAACCTATTTGAAAGTTTTAAGTGTAGCAATAAATAATTTATATATTAACATTTGTTGGCAATGCCATTCACCACCTTAGGCAATAGTTGGTTGAAACATGTTTGTACACTTAATTAACATACAGATCAAAATGTTAATTGTTAGAATACATTCGACATTTAATACATCCAGAGCCAGTGTACGTCACAGTGTAGTGGTTAGCACTTCCGCTTCGTAAAATAAAGTACCAAAGATCGAATACACCAGCCGACTGCATTTTATTTATTTTAAATATTATTACTTATTATTATAGGCAATCTACACAGCATAGCTATGTTATTTCTCCATAAGGTGGTGGGTGGTGGGCAATGTTAATTTTCCATAAGGTGGTGGTTCCAGAACTGTCCAATTTACACTACTGCCGTTACCGGTAGAATAGAAATATCGGCGCCCATGTCGACGAGAAACTTTAAGGACGTACGACGGTCAGTTACAAAAAGGCGACGAGATAGTGTGGTGATGCCTCATTTGTCGCCGCTAATGATGCATCTGGTCGTTTCCCGGTGATCGATTATTTAAGAAGTTGCACGGTTCGCGGCAATTTTTCGCGGCGGAACCGAATTTAAAGTGGTACCAGCAGTATTCGTGTGTTTGGCCTTGTCTGTGGCGAGCTAATCCGAGAGAGCGCGTTCTTGATCGCGAGCGTAGTCGACGGTTTATTGTATTTATGGTTGCGGTTAATCGACTTACCGATTCCGTAAGCGCCAAAACTTGTTGTTGGAGAGAAACCAGTGTTGTCGTTTGATCTGGCGCTCTGAATTCTCGTTGAGGGGTTTCTATTTCCGTTACGGGAGCAGCTCTCCAAGCGTGTCGCGTGTATTCTAACGCTTTGTCTGCGGCTTTTTCCAGATCGGTGAAGCCAGTTGTTAGGACGGCTCTGATGTGTTCGGGAAGCCGTTGTAGGAATAGATTGAATAAAAATTCGTCAGTTACTCGTGAATCGGCCAACTGTCGCATTTTCCTTAGGAGTGTTGTGGGTCTCTGGTCCCCGAGTTCGCATTCTTCCAATAGTTTGTTCGTCTTCTGAATTGCGGTGTCTTCATATTCTTGAATCAGCCGTGCTTTCAAAACGGTATATGGTTCGACCGTCGGCGGTGTAGCATTAAACGTTGTTCGATTTGTGCGAACCATAAACGTACGTTCTGCCGGATAAATTGTGGTAATTCGAATCGTGTAGATGAAACACCAAATGCTTCTAGTAGTCGTCCGTCACTGACATCACTAGGCGTATTTTGTGGTTCATCGGGAGCGTTTTCGGGAAACATGCGTAGAAGTTGAGTTCTTTGGATATTCTTTCACGCTTAAAACACTTGATTCAAGATCACGTCGGTGGTCACTACTGTTGGTTTTTTGGTTACTAACCCCGAAAAATAAAAAGCGTACACTTATGTTAACACGTTATATATTTCGAGATAAAAACAAAACTATAAGAATAACAATATAAATTAACGATTTTGCTGGATAAAAATTCGCGGGTGGTTGTACTCAACGGCGTGGCGTCGCTGTTACTCTGTGTCCTCTTCCGGAAATTCCTCTGCCGTTACCGTGGTATGTGTTCGTTTGTTTGTATATGGTCTGTTCGTTTGTATGTGGTCTGTTCGTTGGTATGTGGTCTGTTCGTTGATATGTAGTCTGTTCGTTGGTATGTAGTCTGTTCGTTGGTATGTGGTCTGTTCGTTGGTATGTAGTCTGTTCGTTGGTATGTGGTCTGTTCGTTGGTATGTAGTCTGGTCGTTGGTATGTAGTTGGGGGCCGTCCATTAATCACGTGATGTTTTTTTTTGCATTTTTTAACCCCCCCTCCCCCTTGGTGATACATGGTGAGGTTTAAGACTACCCCCACTCCCCCCCCGTATATCACGTGTATTTTTTCGTAGCTGCAAAGAATCTAATTTTTTTTTAATATTTAAAAAATACTGGTATAAGTATCATCTAATTTTATTATAGAAAATTAAACACTACTATAATAACGTTCAGAAGTAGACAGAAAGGTTGCAATTTTTTTTTTTTTTTTTTTTTTTTTTTTGATTGACAAAAATAATAGAAATGCGAAAAACTTTTTTGTACTAATACATGAACATTACTTAATGTACAGTATTTTCGGACCACGGATTAGCAAGACTTTCTTCAACACCAATAACTGGATAAGCATCTTGCAAATCAGTTGTTGGCACAGTGCTTTGTTGAAGATCAACATCGGTTTCATCAAGCCACTCGGCGTCATCATTTTCGCGCACTACGCAGAGAATCTCTCTCGATCTACCGTTCGATCGTCGCGTGAGGATGCGGGAAGGACGAACATTGTGCATCTCTGGACTATTATATTAATAGCGAATCAAGATCACACTACAAGCCGTTTTCGATTTTGTACGCGTTTGACGAAAAAATAAATACATGTAACGCCGCTTTTCGGTTGAGTATCGCGCACTTGCCGAAAAAATAAATACACGTGATATATTATTTTACCCCCCTCCCCCTTGTGATATTTCGTGATTTTTTATGGGACCCCTCCCCCCCCCCTTTCAAGCCTCACGTGATTAATGGACAGCCCCTTGGGTGTTCGGAGTCTGGTCGCTACACCATCCATGCATTTTTTTGATTTGTGGAGTAAACAGGAAGTAAATTCATAGAAACATTTTTCAAGTTTCTAGGTCTAGCAGATTTTCCAATAATAACCAACGGCAATTTCAATAACCCATCCGCATTTGAACAAACCAGTACAGTAATGCGGTTTTTACTTTGTTTAAATCCAAAAGCTTGACGTTCTTCAATTCCCACAAAAGTTGTACTCGGTAGCATTTTATAATTTAGTCCGATTTCATCAGCATTAAATATTTGGGCTAATGTCAGATCTTCATCAATATTTTCTTTTAAATTTTCTCTAAATTTCTTTGCACCTTCTATATCAGCACTCATTTTTTCGCCACATATGGTTAAACAGCGAATATTGTTTCGAACTTTCCAGTTACTCAGCCATCCTTCACTAGCAACAAAATTTTCGGAAATATTCATTTCCTTTGCTAATTCTAAGGCTTTTCCTAAATGTCATTAAGAAATTTAAGATTTCAATTAGTAGGTATAGGTATTTGATTACAAAATTATTTATAAAATAAAACTTTAATACTAACCTTTAATAACAGTACCATTCAATGGAATTGATCTGAGACGCATTTCTTGGAACTAAATGGTCAATGCTTTGTCAAGATTTTCAAATGGTAATTTTCGTCGACGTTTGCGTTGTAATTTTGGATTATTTTCATTATTATTTTTACACATTTCCTCAAGGTGCAATCGGTTTTGTTTCCAATTTCGTATTGTACGAACATCCACATTATATTTTATGGCAAGTTCACTTACTGATACATTGTTGTTATCTAATTCTTTTAAAACATTTAATTTATAAGCTGCATTATAATTTACACATTTTCTTTTTGAATTTAATTTATTTATATAGCTATACGACTGCATTTTATTAAATGTTTAATATTACAACAATTAAAACAATTTTTATTATTTCTCCGAATAAATGACGCAGTACGTGCAGTACGTAATACCGGTAATACCCATAATACCCGTAATAGATAAGAAATGTTGGTCGTGTTGGTACTATTGTAATACATGTATCTGTGGTGATACATTATTATTTATTACATACATACATACCAAGATACATCAATCTGACACTATTTGCTATACAGGTAGGCCAGTTACATGTTATTGTCCTATACCCATTTTTCTTACTACAGCTTACTACGGGGAAGACATCCCCGTAGTTACAAAAGTAAACAAATCTTTAATTACCATAGTAAATACCACAATTATACAAAAATTCTGTAATTTTCATATATTTTACCAGTGACGTTCAACTAGATAAAAGGTATAATTTAAAAATGGAAAGCAGATTTTGGTTTTGAATTATGTAAATATTCGCCAATCCCCCTTCATCAAGACAAAGTTAGTTATTTTCGATTTCCAAAAGAACACGTTTGTAAACATCTTTCTTTTATATGTAAGTATATTATAGAAACACATCTAGTTTGCAATTTTTTAATAATTAGATTCTACGCCACTGAGTTATATATGCATTTAAAAACTGGGGCCAAGAAACTAGCGAATCTGGCTAACCTGTATAGTGCAATATACTAATCAAATGATCTTGCATACATACATATTTATATTAGTTTTTTTGAGTGTCACTAACGCAAAATTACAATGTACTTGATGTACATGAGGTATGTACGTATAAATAATATCAATGTGTACGTCATGTACATATAGTAATCGGCAGATTTGAATATTCAGTTACCGCCAATTATGCGAAGTCGTGGAGAGGACACCATACTATACTAAAATCAACACACTTTGTCAGTAATAAAAATACGTGATCAGAGTGTACGGTATGGTACATACAATATTTTCATTT
The DNA here is from genome assembly GCA_035578155.1 of Brachynemurus nebulosus. Lineage (NCBI taxonomy): Eukaryota > Metazoa > Arthropoda > Insecta > Neuroptera > Myrmeleontidae > Brachynemurus > Brachynemurus nebulosus. Next base: position 83,664,633 of record JAPWDM010000001.1, on the reverse strand, counting down.
TTAGGGACAATGATTTCCAAACAATGGCACTTTCAACCAAATATAATATTTTTTATAAGTAAACAATAACATTTTTTTAAAATCTTATTTCTATTATCATACATATACCCACGTACTTATGTGCACTATTTTACTATCAAAAACAAAAATATATGTAAAATTGTGAATAATTATTGCTGTTTACATGTATATTAAAATGCACCTACTTAAATCTCTTGTTTAGAACTTCTGTATGTTGGGTATGTATTCTACAACTAGATGAGTTACTGAAGGGACTATAGTATGATAAGGGTTGGTATTGAGTTACCCTATTGCATTACTTAAATACATTTAAATTCTTTATTTTTAGATAAATTTATTAATTATCACTGTTATCAAATATTTTTAACTTTACAATTTCTTAAACTGCTCTCTACTGCCAATCTTTCTATACAGTAAGGAATATACAAACATATGAATAATATTTGTAAGTTTTAAATTAGAAATTTGTAAGGAATTTACCCTAATATTGCACCAAAAAAACCATTACAGTACGTTAATAGTACCACGATTTGTTCACGTGATTACTGACAAAATGTTTCGATTTTAGTTGAGTGTTAGTGAACAGTGTAGCTTATATTTTAAAAAGTAAAACTGAAATTTTCAAATACTTTAACCCAGTGAGCACAAAACGTGTCCATCTAAGAGCAAAACTATCAAGAGTTGCTATCGAGAGTCGTAATTAGAAATGGACACATAATTGATAGTACTATCCGATAGTTTATGCAAAAACTCTCGGAGAGTAGACAAATTTCTAGTTCTCTCAAATGAACAAGCATAAACTCGCCTCTCCAACAGTTACTCTCAAAATTCGAAACACGTTCGTATTGTGACAGCACTCTCAGCTATATTTATATTGATTTTGTATATTGTTTTTATTTGCACTAATTTGTCGTATGTAGGTACTCTATACTTTATTTAACCCCTTTAGCGGCTCATGTAAAACTAACCAAATAAAATAATCTTTGAAAATACTTAATTTAATCACATAATTATATGGTCTACCCATTCGATAATTTTTGCTTTAGTAATGCTTTTACGATAGTAGATGACAGCATCTTACAATTACTAACACGAGGCGAGTTCAGGTCGGGAGAGTCATTCAAGTTGTATAATTCATATGACGAGCTGTGCTCGGGATAGCCGCTAAAGGGGTTAATAAAAATCTATTAAATTGAATAAGCATTTAAAAAAATTCAAATATCAAAATTAATTACATATTCAACAACTTAATTTTAAAATGAATAGAAAGGAATGAACTAAAGAAGAAACTACAAAATTAATAAAATATTTGTCAAAAATGAAGACTATTTTAAAACCCAAACATGAAAATTATAAATAAAAACTCTGATCATAAAAATAAAAGACTTTTTAAAATTGCATTATATTTGAATATTCAAAATAAGAAGTCCAACGTAAATTGGATAATTTGAGAAATCAACAGGATTTTATTTAAACGATTCATTCTTTTTTTTAAATATAAATTTGACTGTAAAATGAAGCAAATTTTTCAGTTGTCTATAACTTTTTTGACGATTACAAACAAATATTACATTAACCTGACATCTTAATCAAAATCTGACATTAGCTGTCGTCTATTATAAGTCGACACGATTTCGAGAGCACTGTCGGAGAGTCTGCTATCAGACAGTTTTCCGGAGAGTGAAAATTATTGAAAGTACTCTCAAGTGGACAATGAACTATCAACTTTCTGGATAATTACTTCTGCTAGTCACCTTCAAATGGAGACGCATCCTTACGCAAATATAATGTAACCGTAACATAACATTTAAGTTTTATGTTATGTAACAAATTGTTACCTTTATGTTATGTATCAGTTACGTGACAGTGTCACTTCAATTTAACGTAACATTTGTTACCTTTATGTTATGTATCTGTTACATAACCATGTTACTTCAGATTAATGTAACATATGTTATATTTATGTTATATATTATTTACATAACAGTGTTACTTCAATTTAATAGAACATATGTTACGTTCACGTTATGTAGTAATTATATAACACTGTTACTTTAATTTTATGTAACATATATGTTACCTTTACGATATGTTTCAGTTACATAATAATATTTTAATTTTACAGAACATGTTTTATCTTTACGTTAAATATCAGTTACATAACATTGTTACTTTAACATAACACATGCGTACGTACGATCATGTGCGCCTATGTCATTCACACCGTGCTTTCTGTAAGAACCGTGTAACCTTATGTGGGCACAGCAATTGAACACATTCTGTGTGTAAATATTCGCCAGTCTTAGTTTAATTTTGAAATTATTAAGCTGCGGATCCACCGAAAAAACATTTACTCCAAATGTTTGTAGTTGTTTGCAAATGTTTGCAACTGTTTTTAACTGTTTGCGAACACACTGTCTCCACTGAATAAACAGTTACAAACGATAATTCGTTTGCGAATGTTTGTAGCTGTTCCACGTATTTCTATATAAATACATAATTATGTATATCATATATAAAAAATGACTCCAAGTAAAGAAAAGACTGTTAGCACTATGTCGTTTGTAATTGATTTTGGATATCTAATTTAAAAAAAAAAAAAAAAAAAAAAAAAAAAAAACAAGAAGTTCTATACAGTTATTAACAAACCTAAAAACAGACCTTAGCAGCGGTTTATTTCAAAATTTTTGCCGTATGTCATCGGAAGATTTAGAATTTTTAATTTCCCAAATTAGCCCAAAAATTTGTAAACGAGATATTAACTACAGAGACTGTATACCCGTCGAAGTTAGACTAGCGATAATGTTTTTTAGCTACAAGAGATTCTTACAAAAGCCTTATGTATCTTTTTCGAATTTCGAGGAAATTAATTACCAAAATAATTCAGAATAATTTCCAGAGGAGGCACAGCCTCCTTCTTTGGCATTTTCACTTCTGAACGGCGAGAGTAGAGAATTCCACGCATGCTGCTTTTTAATTTAATTATAATAAAATTTATTGGTGGTTTGTCATATTTCTGGTTTGATTTATAAAATTTTATTAATTGCAGAAATTTTTCACTATCTCAATCCATGTTATTTTGATTCGTTTATTAATTTAAAATTACAGTAATCCTTTTTAAAACACAAAACTATGCTGTTATAGGTATTTACAACAAAGTATGTAACATAAAACCAAAAATAATAATTATACATATGGATATATGTTTGTTGTTCGTATGTATTTCATATCACACACCATCTCCACTAGAAAAACACAAAACGCACTAAACAACGAATTCCCTTTGAAGTGCCGATTTTGATCGGAACACTGACAAACATTAGCAAACAATTGCAAACATTCGTGACGAACGTCTCCGCCCACAGAATAATCAGAAGCCAAGTTGCTATCTCTACACTAGTGATACCAATGTAGACAAAAAATCCCCTCTATTTCCCACCACTATGTTGTGTAGGTACACACTGTGTGTAGTGGTGTTGGTTTGATCTTTGCAACTGTGTTAGTTGTCACAGACACAATTACAAAACACGTATTATCGGACGGAGCAAGGTGGGGTCCAAGCTAACAATGGTCCAACAATACAACATAATGCGTTGTGCATTGAGTGACCGACAGCGACTAACTAAATGCCTTAAGCGGTATCAACCACTCGTTGGCACAATGCTATCCACAGTTATTTACAAACACGCTTAGGGCTTGTCTCCGCCAAACAAATTTTGTGTTCGCAAACATTTACAAACATTTGCAAACAGTTTACGCGCTTGGTGGATCCGCACCTTTATAGTCAAAATTTTTTTTTATTTTACTTTCAAGTTTATAACTACATTAATATTATGACGATTACCTACATATAAAAATTTCAGAAAATTCCCCATTAATTTTAATACTTTCAACACTAAAATAAGTTTTTGTCTTAAAATTAAAAATAATTTTTTGTTATTAATTTAAAAATGAAACGGTTATGAAAATTCTTGTAAATCTTTATTTACTATTTTGTGATGTGTATTAGTATGTAAAGTGCCCTGTAAACGATCAAATTGTTTGTCAAATTTTACGTGTTTATCAAATTACTTGATAGTATGCAGCTTTGTTTGACGCGTTTGTCAAACAATCTACGTGTTTGACGTGTTTGATGAAAATCTTGATTGATCAACTTGTTTGACGTGTTTGACCAACAAGTTTGAAGGTGAGCGGCAGTGTTTGTTGTGTTTGTCAAACAAGCTCTTTATATCATATCCAACATCTAAGCCTTTAGCTTTAAATTGCCCCGAAATGAATAGCAAATTTGACAAAATTTTTGCGAATCTCTGTACAAGCAATCTTTTTTTCGTAATTTTCATTATTTATTCTATGTTTGGCCAAGTTTTATCCAATAAAATTATTTTATGGAGACCACTAGTGTGACAAACTACGTCCAAGTTTGTCAAATTTGTTTGAGCTTTGATTTGATCGTTTAAGCTATTGTTTGATGAAAACGTGAAGTTTACCAAACAAATTTGTCAAACAAATTTGATCGTTTACAGGATGCTTAACACGTGACTTTCAGTTCTGTCACTGTGACATAAAATTTACAGAACAATGTTTACTGGGAAAGAATATGTAGCAATGTCTACAGTATATTTCAATAGAAAAATATCTAGACTAAGATGCAATAATGAAACTGAATATACTTCAAATGAAATGCAATAATTCTGCAAAAGCGGAGTACACAATTCCATATACCTCTGAACAAAATGTTATCTAAATCGTACTATTTTAGACACAACCAAAACAATGATGCTAGGCTCAGATTTATCAAAGAATTTATGATGTGAAAAATAAAATTCCTGAGGCTGCGGTTTACACCATTAATCAAAGATCGACATCATACTTGAAAAATAAAACTCCTGAGAAGCTTGGTTCAATAGAAAACCAGATGTCTTAGTTAAAAATATTTGGATACGTAACATATTTACAAACACAATTCAGAAATAAATATGAAGCTAAAAATAATAAGTTTGTCTTTGTAGGTTACGCGTCAAATAGACATCGATTGTAGGATACAAAAAATCGCGAAATCAAAATCGGATATGATATCATATTTGTTTAATTCTTCAGTTCTTAGAAATAGTGCAAAACGGCACAAAGGAAAATTCAACAGATGAAGAGAATGAAGCCAATTTTGACGACAAACCCCTTGAAGAAAAGGCTAAATCAGTTTCGAAAGAATCTACCCAGCCTCGTAAAAGAAAATCACCAGTTTATTTACAAGGCTAAGACGCCATATACTTTGCAATTAATGCCGAATACTACATTGAAAATTTGCCAGAAGTAGAATCTCGAAACATGTACTAATTGAAGGTTTACAGTTTTAAATAAATATTTATTTTGCTATTGAAATAAAATCGAGAAAATGTCGTCATTTCGCCTGCTACAACTATAATAACCCGAAGTAAAAATTATTTAATATTACAACTAAAATGTATTGAGAGAAATTAAAAGAAAAAAAAACACCAACTGTAAATTTATTGGACATTATATTATAATGATATAGTAATAAAAGACTATGTTATATAAAAATTAATGAGAATAGTACAATTATTCTAACTTATGATAATCATTTACAATATAATTGCACAAACACAAATAAAGACAAAAATTTATATTTTTTTCTTTCATTTCTGTTCCAGAAAAATAATTTTTAATACTGTTGTAAATCTCAATTTCATTTCCTAAAAATGATTTATTTCAATTATTTTATTGACGACTGCTCTGACAAGAATCTATATTATAATAATGTACAGGTTGGTTACGAAACGTATCTTATTTACCTAAAAAACCTAACTTTAATGGTCCGCAAACTTTTTTATTGAATTTTGGTCTAAATAACTTACATACAAATGACGAATCCTAAAAATAATATTGTAATAAAATTTAAAATCACATTAAACAAAATATGTAACATTTGCACAGTCGTGACACCAAAATTGTCACATTAATTTTTTGCGTATCAGAACTCCTTTATCTTGTGCACAGGGTATTGTTCATACCAAATTTAACAGCGTCGAAACCCTTGAAATCTTCAGCGTCCTTAGAGATTTCAAGTTCTTTAATACCTATGATATTTCATAGTTACCTGAAACTTTTCAATTTCAAATACTTATGATTCTATACTATATTATTATTTGATCAACAGACAGAGTAATATAAACACCTGATAGAATGTTTCTTATCTTCGATTGGCTACTGCAATGTAGGCAACTGTGTCTAAAGAATTAAAAATCAATATCTATAAACAGTTGCATTCACAATACTGCGTGACCACTTTATCTGTTCATGTAATAACAATATACTTCACAAACAACAATACATTTATCTATTATATTCTGTCTGTTACAAAGACAACGTACAGGACCTCATGATAACCCAATTTTAATGTTTGGTGAACATGAATTAACTTTTTTGAGCAATGAATACATTTAATAAGAGCAATAGTACATAATAGTAATAGAAGAACATTATTCAAAGGTCAAGAATCAAATCAATGGTCAACAAACTTTTTTTGGGAAGAGCCAGATTATATACTAGATTAAGCGTACATATAAAAATCTGTCGTCACTAGTAGGCCGTTCTAGGCCTGTTACGCAGCTTCTTATTCAGTTGTTTATAAGTTGTCATAGAATTAACTTCGTACGTAGTATCATTGTTTTTTTAACTAACTATTGAAATTCAAAAACTTAAACGAGGGAGCGACAACCTGCAAAATATGGGTAAGATTAAATCGAATTAGAAGTAGCGACTCGACATGTTTCGATTTGATCTTACCCATATTTTGCAGGCTGTCGCTCCCTCGTTTAAGTTTTTGAATTTTCCCCATCTGCAGTTGGAAATATTATACATAACTATTGAAATTTAAATAGAAAAAAATATGAAGTGTGTCGTATCTAGGTGTAAAAATTCCATTTAAACAAAAAAATACTCAAAATAAAGGGATACCTTTCTTTAAGTAAGTAAAAATATTTTATGAATTGAAGACATGAGTGGATGAAGGTGTTATGTAACATTTTTTCACTCATGTCTTCAATTGTTTACGTGTCAACAATGATGTATATTATATGTATGCACAGTGTATGTACCACAGAACACTGCTACAATTCACACACATACACATATGGCACATATACACGCACAAGCTCAGTGTATATACATAACATTTTAGTAGCGATTTTACGTCATCTTTTGGCGATGCTGGTCTCGCTAGTATAGAGATAGGAAATTACCTTCAAGTGTTCGGTGTTTATGCTAGACGGGCCAGTTAGTAAACTAATGGCCGATTGCACCAACATTATTAACCGGCCGTTAAGACGTTAATCCATGATTAACTGTAGTTAAAATCTCTGATTATCTGTTGCACCAAGGGTAATTTTTGTTAACCGATAATTAAAACGTCCGTTAAGTTAATGGATGGATATTGGACAATTAAATATTTAGTCAGCGTTTAGTGCATATTTTGATGCTGGTTTCTGTAGTATCGCTAATATTTATATTTATTTTCTACTATTGAAATATACTTTTGTAAAATTTCAATTAAAATAATTTTTTTTATTTTCTGTAAAATTTTGGCATCTACAGGTCAGCGTCAAAGATAGCATGATGTTTGTTATTTTTTATGACGCAAATGCCTTATTGCCTAAGTGGTGCATTTCGTTCACACTAGGTACTATGATAGCAAGATGTAATAGATAATAAGTACATACATAGGAACTCCAATATAACGTAGTTTTTAGAGACCAGTCAAAATATTAAAAAACCGACTTCACTATTGGTTAGCAATTGAAAAGTAGACCAAACAGTGGAATTTAACAATAGATTTAGAATATTCTATTCGGAAACTAGGAAAGATATCGGAAAACTAACTTTACTATAGGATTTGCCATTAAAGAAATGGTTGAATAGCGGAAATTGACAAAAGTTCTAGATCGTTCTATTCGGAACTTAGAACAGATATCAAAAAATAAACTTTACCATCAGATAGGTCATCAAAGAAAATGCTAAATAACGGAATTTGAGAAATGTTCTCGAATATTCTATTCGGAAATTAACAAAAATATTGAGAGACCAACTTCATCAGTAGATTGCTCCTTGGCGAAAAAGGTCAAATAATGGTGCTATACAAAAGTTTTAGTTATAAATTTACGCCAACGTATACAATTGCAAAAAAGTATATTTATATTTTTCTTAAATAAAGTATTTTAACTCTTGTTAAATTCTGCTATTTGATCTTTTATTTAATAACTAGATGAGTGATAAAATCGTTTTTTTGATATTTTTGCTAATTCTCGAATAGAACATTCTAGAACATTGTTCAATTTTTGTTATTTAGGCATTCATTCGACGACAAATCCGATGGTGAAATCAGTTTTCCGATATTTTAACGAGTTCTCGAATAGAACATTCTAGAACATTGTTTAATTTTTGTTATTTAAGCTTTTATTTGATGACCAATTCGATGGTGAAGTCAGTTTCTTGATATCTTTGTTAGTTTTCGAATAGAACATTCTAGAATATTGTTAAATTTTTGTTATTTATGCTTTTATTCGAAGACCAATTTGATGGTGGAGTTAGTTTCCCGATATCTTTGCTAGTTCTCGAATAGAACATTCCAGAATATTGCTAAATTTTTGTTATTTATGCTATTATTCGAAGACCAATTCGATGGCGAAGTTAGTTTCCCGATATCTTTCCCAGTTCTCGAATAGAACATTCTAGAACATTGCTAATTTTTTGTTTTTTATGCTTTTATTCGAAGACCAATTCGGTGGTGAAGTTAGTTTCTCGATATCTTTTCCAGATCCCGAATAGAACTTTCTAGAACTTTTGCTGAGTTCCGCTGTGTAGTCCCTTCTTTGGTAGACTATCAAATTTTGAAGTCGGTTTTTCGGAATCTTTGCTATTTTCCGAATAGAATATTCTGGAACTTTTATCAAAATTTGTTATCTGTTTTTTTTACATAACCAATCAAATCGAGAAATCGATGCGTATATGCACACATATTTGTATACGTATGCATATACGGGAAGTAATATGTACATGTATATCTGTATATTGGTGTAAGTATCTGTTGGTGTTGATAAATTTACTGTAAAAGTTCACAGGAATCTGAATATTTTTGAACAAGTTCATAGGTTCATAGTTCATACATAGTTAAAATATGGGAACTTCTCAGATCCTCACATAAATTTGCTACGCCCCTGAATCTGTGAGAGGGGTATCCCACCACTCGCTACGTTATATTAGAGTTCCTATGTACTACTGGAAAAAAGGTTACAAAAAAAAATCAGAAAAAAAAATCCTTAAACCGCCAATGGATTGCCTCTCACACGAACACACACACACAATGAAATATTGTTTATGTTTTAATGCTATGATTTATGTACAACATGCTATGTTTGACGTTGCTAACTTCGACGTCGTCCTGTATTTCATTTTTCCATTTTTAAATTTAAAAATGTCTTCACAATCGTAAAGTTACACTTTCAAAATGTTTTACGTAAACATAAATAATATATTTTCTAATCAATAAAATAGAAGGGTCTGTCTGTGATTTTCGAATTTTTAGGTATTAATATGTTTTTCAGTTAGCAAATTCGACATATATAGCAAATCTAACTTTAAAAAAATTTTTGTTTGTCTGTCTGTCTGTCTGTCTGTCTGTACGTCTGTTTGTACGAACCGATTTAACTCAAAAACTACTCAAGCTATTAAGTTGAAATTTACAGGGAATATAGATATTAACCTCCCGATCAATCTTAACCACATTTTAATGTGATCTTCCAAATGGTTATGTACAGGATGATTCAAAAAGAATCTCCAATAAAAGTTTATGGTCTTCTAAATAAAGTAGATTTTTGAAAATTTGGTTTTAGAAGTTTCCAAATATGAAGATTAAAATATTTCTAACTTGCTGCCACTTCCGGTTATACCGGAAGTTGACACCAGCTTTGCTATTTTAAGTGTTTTTAACAACAAATTTGAATTCGCTGGGAATTGTTATTAATATCGATCTGACAGTGGCATTGCAGCTTCCTTGACATGATACAGGGTGGTCACATAAAGCATTTTTTAAATATTTTTTTGTTTATTGTGAAAAACTTTTTTTTTTAAATGAACCACCTATATTTTTTATTATAACTATGTAAAAAAATGTAAACTCTGTCTATTAATATCAGATATTCATACACCTAAAACTGATATTTTGGAAGTTACATCGAATTTATATAATAAAATGATAAGCTAGGTTTTCCATGGGCACAGTTGACACAAAAACCACTGGACAGGTTTTAGTGAAACATTGTAAATTTATTCCCTAGATGCTTCATCATCTCAACATCTCTATCTCCGTCTCAGAATCTTCACGATATTCTTTATGGAGGTTGATATATTCACGACAAAAGTTGATATACCTATCAAAAATACTCATTTAATAATAAACGGAAACAAAAGAAAGAAAAGAAAGATTACCTAGGTTACGATAAAAATAATATTCAAAAATTTAAACATTAACTTCAGAACTTTTTATTAAAATTTCACTTTAGAAAAGGATTGTAGTAAAGCCTAATTACGAAGGAACTGAACGTAATTTTGAAAAATCCACCAGGGTTTTCGGATCTCGAAAAGAATCCAAAATTCAATTAATTCTAAAACCATAAATATGGGAATCTATGAAAGGATTTCAAAGTCTGAAAATTAAATATATTAATATGGTTGTTTTCGAGTCGTTTGCCGAGCGGAACGAAGCATTACATGGAATTAACCTTTTATAGAATTTTAAACTGGCGAGCGAAGCAAAGCACTTTAAAGAACTAATTTTGAATTAAATTTGTCTGGTTTGTCTCGGAATAACTAATTTAAAGTATCTTATTACTCACAGTTAACATAATTTTACACGAATAAAACTGGAGGGCATAGTTGTCAGAAATAAATTAATGAATACATGTTTCAACATTTTTTGAAAATTAATCCTGTAAAGAGTAAAATAGGGAATAAACGCAAAAAAATGGAGGGAGGTCAAAGTTTACATTTTTAACGCCTACTGTTCTGGCGTCCCCAACAATGAGTGAGTAATTTTAGGAAATATTCAAGCATAATGCAAGCAGACTTAGGGGGATTTAAATTTTACAATAGGATAAAGGAGGATACTTATTTAGAATAAAGTGTACAAATATTAGCTATTTTAAAAATATATAATATTTGAGTATTTTAAATTAACCTACTTTTTTTACTTCTATACCAAATTCGTTGACATCTCCTTGATAGGCTTACCTTAGATTTTTAGTCTATGTTATATCTTACTTTAGATTTTTAGTCTATGTCTGAAGAAATGACAAATCAGTTTTTAAAAATTTCCAGTTGTTCCTAGATAACTAGCCAAAGATAATTCTCAATAAATAAAGCTTATCAAAGTTTATGATAAGAAAATAGGGGCAAAAATTTTAGCGAACTACCCACTAGGAATTATCTTTACTAAATTACGAAATTCACGCCAGCGAAGCCGCAGGTAACAGCTAGTATTATACAAATCAAGTAAGCGCTACATATTTTCAAAATGTGTAAATTTAAATTTTTTCAGCGGTGTGATATTATCAACTTACTAGCATTTACTTCTCTTATGTCTAATTTCATGTCCTATAAAAACAAATCAGACACCGTTGCCAGTCAACGTTGGCCGATAACCTACATTAGTTAACCATTGGTATTAGAGTAGGAACTTAACCCTAATTTTTAACAAAGTGACCACGAGCGTTCTAGTGGCTGATTTTTCTTTTAATCGATTCAAAATTTAAAAAGGAATAAAAAATTCCAATACTGTTTTTTTATCAAATGCCGGCGTCACTGTGAAAAGTTGAAATTAATGAAAATAATAGGTAAAATATATAAATTTTATAATAGAAGTATTCTATAAACACAATTGATATATAAAAAAAAATTTTTAACATTTTTTTAAAGAGAGAAAAAACTATTGACAAATATATTTTAGAATGAATACGTAGACTAAAATCAAACATTTATAAGAATACTTCTTGTCAAATTATTTATTTTTATCAATTTTTAGCATTGAAGCCGTGGTTTAATCAAAAAATAGTATTTGTATTTTATATTTTAAATTCTGCATCGATTAAAAAAAAACAGTCACTAGAACACTCGTAGTCACTTTTTCAATTTCTAAGCATCTTTTTAAGGGTAAGTTCCTAGCCTATATATTTCAATGGTGCAACAGACAAATCGGGATTAGTTAATCTCTGATTTACTAATGGCCATTAAGTTCTAATTAAATTAATTTTGATGCAATCAGCCATAAGAGTTTTACATGAGTTTCTACTCATGAGACCAAAAAAAAAAAAAAAAACACGTTTAAAATTTTATTACGGACATTTTTTGTGATAAGTCAGCTCGTTTGAAAATTATACGTATATAAAGTTTTCAAAAAACATTCCATTTTACCATTGCGGCAACGGTAAAAATAAAGGGTTTTGTACTGGACCAATATACAAAATGATTTTGTATTTTAATGATGTTAAAAATCTAGTCCAAAAACACTACCAGTTGTGTAAATTTCAGATTTTTATCACCAGCTCCATCAAAGATACAAGGGCTCAAAATTCCGTTTAGTAGTTGTACCTATATACAGCTATTTCCATAAAAAATACCAAGCTCTATATAACGCTCCTTCTAAGAGAAACAAAATGTTCAAAAAATGAATTTTGCTAAGTTCTGATATCCAACTTTAGGTGAAGTTTTCTTGCGGAAGGAAGGAAAATAAGCCAAATATGGAAATAACTTAAAATAAAGAGAAATTTATTACCTTTTAAATGGTTTCTATTTCAACCTTTTAAGATGAATGGTTTATGAAATATGTGCACTGGTGTAAAAGGCTGCAAACACAAAAATTAGCGCAAACTGGAAAACAAAAATGGCCGCCACGCTTAACTGGTTTAAGATAATTTTTTTTAAATTGTTCTTCATACAATAGAAAAAACTGGGAGAATATCAATTTCTTTCTAAAATGGTCAGGCGACCATCTCTGGACCACTTCATATGGATTAACCCATATGTATGTACTTTACCAGTTTTGCAGTCGTAAATAAAATATTTGAAACATACAATCTTAGTATTTTATAAGACTGATGCTTGGTCTGTGACTTCGTAGTACAATTTGTCACATTCTTATTATAATAATTCTGATATACACCATTGTAACATAAATAAATATTTTGTCTACAATTGATGAGTAACAACTCTGAAAATCAATTTTGTAATTCTTTCCTTCCTTTTTCTTCAAATAATTATGTTTACTATACAAAATACATGCTACGTGTTTATAATATTCAGTGTAAATATTTTAAACATGAGGTACTCTTGAATTTAACTAAACGTTCTCTGATATCATCAACAAATGAAACAAACATACCTATAGTTTTGTGTCTCATCTTTTTTACCATTTTTATATTAGAACCATAGCAACTTAGGCCTGTACATTTAATTTTGCGTCATTGTTGATGATGTTAAAAAACTTCTGGTTAAATTCAAGTGTATATATATATATATATATATATATATATATATATATATATATATATATATATATATATATATATATATATATACACCATGTGAGTTTTTTGGGAGTTGCCATTTTTATTACAACCAAATTTGTGGGATAGAAATGGTACTGGAAAAGGTTCTTTTCTTGGATGTAATGGAAATGTAACCAACCAGAACACTATTGTTGTTGAAGTAGCCTCAAGTACATATGCGCATTTTTACCGCCTAACTGATAAATTAAAGAAAAATTAAAAAATTAAACTTAGGTAAAAAAATTTTTTTTGCTCATTTATGTTGTTAATTAATGCATTAGATCAGTTTTATCGAAAAATTAACATATAGTCTCATTTAAAAATCTATAAGTTTGTATCATAGCTCGAAAACCATGAGCTATAAAGCTCCTGACTATAGCAATCGGTTGCCCTCGTCGATATCTACAACTCTTATTTGAACAATTTTTCGATTAAATAAACGGTTTGGCTGTAATAAAAATGGCAACTCTCAAAAAACTCACACAGTATGCGGTAGGCGGTAAAAATGCGCATATGTACTTGAGGCTACTTCAACAACAATAGTGTTCTGGTTGGTTACATTTCCATTACATCCAAGAAAAGAACCTTTTCCAGTACCATTTCTATCCCACAAATTTGGTTGTAATAAAAATGGCAACTCCCAAAAAACTCACATATATATAGGTAACTTCAAAAATGTAAACTTTACCGCATCGATGCAGCATCATGACTTTTCTGACGCGTCTAATACTACATGATGCGCTGCTGATGCTCTCTTCAAATTTGATGCACATTAGATATTTTTGAACGGGATATTGACATTATTTTAGCCTCTGATTTGACTAAAGATAAGACAGATAATGTAGCATGATGAGCATGATACAATATTTTAGACTATAGATAATATAGTAATACAGTCCTTGTATAGGTATATTATCTTTGAATTTCAACTTGAACTTACTTGAAATTAAAAATATTGAAATTATTTGAATAAAAAATATTACATACCTATTTTGAGCGCAAGATGTATTCAAATAGTTTAAACAATTTTAATCAAAGGTAATGTACATTCATCTTTTTCAACAATTGGTTTTTCGGAATTATTCCTGTTGGTGTTAATACCTACATAATATGGCAAGTAGTTATAATTCTACATTATACACATGACGCATCTTTGACACGCATCACCAAATTTCTTGATGCATTGTTTTGACGTATCAAATTCAAAAATGAACTTTTGATTTTTCGTTGTGATGCGTCTGATGCGTTTTTGAACTTTTGACTCTGCCTCATGCAAGCAGTGATGCATTTTTGAAGTTAGCCTATATATATATATATATATATATATATATATATATATATATATATATATATATATATATATATATATATATATAGGAGAAGGTTGAAAAAATTCTTCGTGAAATATATATATATATATATATATATATATATATATATATATATATATATATATATATATATATATTAAATTAACAGAAGTAATTAATTAAAATATTTTTTTCATTTTGAATCTTTCTATCTGGAATACTATTGTCATTAAATATAAAAACAAATGACTTACTTTTCGAAAAAAATCTATTTACATGGCCCCAGAATAACAAACATATATATCTTTGTTTTTACACTACTTATTAAAATTTTTCTTGTAAATTAGTTGACCAAAGTATTAAAAACTACTTAAATGGCACTACCATTACTTTAGAACACGATCTTTTAAAAATTTATGAAAATTATTTTTTATTTTGCCAACTGCTTTTCTAGTTTTTGTATTTCAGCCATAACATCTTTTTTTCTGGACACTTTCTCCAACTGTTCTTTTTCTGGATTTTTTATATCACCATTTTTAATTTTTTGTTCAACTGTTTCAATTTCACGTAATTTCTTTTTTAAATTTTTTAACCTTTTCGCTGGATCTGAACTTGGAGCAGGTGGTTCTTTTATTACCATCTGTGACAATTTTACAGCTGTTTTATCTATAGCATTCCCAGATGCTGAAACAAATTTTATTGAAATAGTATTTTTAATACTTTTATTAAACTATAGAGTCATTGCACTAGAAATCACTCAGCCACGTTAATCAACGTTTTTTATTTTCCTAATTATTTTTTATTACTCATGCGGGAGAAGTACTAACTTGGCGCACACATTTCTGTACGCAAAATAGCTGTTCGCCCACTGTACTGTTCCCGCATACTTTTTTGCGTGTGGAAAGTAACTTCCCACACGCAAATAGACAATAAAACACGCAAAGCCGCATTTTTCATTTAATAAATATTTCATAATTATTTCTATAGAAACCACCAACAAAGTAATTTAAACGATAATTAATTCAGAAAAAAAGACGAACACTTAAAAATATTATTTTAAAAAGTAATAAAAATGTCAAAAATAGTGATAATAATAGAAAAAAAGTATGTGAAATTCGTAATAAAAAATAGTATGTGGAACTCGTGCGGGATTGTCGATTGCCCCACTCAAGCGAATGGGCGCACTCACTACGTTCGTGCGCTCAACTTCGCTTTCGTGGGCAATCGACAATTTCCCGCATACTATTACCAGTTACAACTCAATATTACAGACTGTGAGCCAGCGACAGGTGAAAGGTTGTGATTTTTTTTACCTGCCTTTTTGAGGAGCGGTCACCCCCCACGTGCCAGTGAAGACAAGCAATGTATTAACCGTGGCCCCGGTGACGCGGAAACAAAAAATCGATTTTTTCAAAAACACATTTTTGGGAATTTTTGATGTTTTCTTTTTACCTGCCATTACCTTAAATGAAAAAATGCTATAATAATGTCCACTGAAAAAAATTGGCAGGAAGTTTGCACTGGCGAAAGAGTGGAAAAAAGGGTGTTAACTTGCAAAAAAATTTTAAAATTTTCCACGATTTTTTTTTACCTGCCAATTAACAGCGGGGAAGGTTAAGCTATAAGTTGCTGATAAATAAAATGGCAGGTGGTTTGAGCATTACCAAGTATGATTTTCCGCGGGAAATTTTTGCAAAAATTTCCACGACTTTTCCGTGATTTTTTTTTTTTACTTTAAATAAATCATAGTATGAAGTTGGCACTATAAAATAATGGGTTCTGTAACAAATAAACCGCGGACAGTCCAACCGCGACAGTTCAACCTGACGACGAATCAACCTACGACAATTCCACCTAACGACAGATTAGCCGATGACAATTCAACCTCACGACAGTTCAGCCTAACGACAATTAAACCAAACGGCAATTGAACCGTAGAACAGTTAAACCACAGGACATTTTAACTGCTTAACACTAATATATAAATTAACTAAATCCAACCTGAAGTAACCCAACTCAATAAACTATAAACAAATCCAACCTAACCTAACCAAACCTAACCTAATCAAAATCAACTAATCATAAGTAAAAGTAACCTAACCTAACCTAACCAAACACAACCAAATAAAACCTGACTTAACCCAGCCCAACCTAAATTAACCGAATTCAATAAATTATAAATAAACCCATCATAACCTAACCTAATACAACCTAACGTAACCAAATCCAACCTTAACTAACCCAACTCAGTAAATTATAAACAAACCCAACCTAACCTAACCAAAACCAGCCTGAGCTCACCGAATTTAATGAATTATAAACAAACTCATCCTAGCCTAATATAAAACAACCTAACATAACCAAACCCAACCTGAACTAACCGAACTCAATAAATTGTAAACAAATCCGACCTAACCTAACCAAAACCAGCCTAAACTAACCGAATTCAACAAATTATAAACAAGCCCAACCTAGCCTAACCAAACACAACCAAATAAAACCTAACTGATCAAACTCAACTTAAACTAACTAAACTCAATAAATTATATACAAACTTAACCAAACCCAACTTGAACTAACCGAAATCAACAAATTATAAACAAACCCAACCTAACCTAACCAAACACAACCAAATAAAACCTAACTGATCAAATTCAACCTAAACTAACTAAACTCAATGAATTATATATAAACCTAACCAAACCCAACTTAAACTAACCGAAATCAACAAATTATAAACAAACCCAACATAACCTAACCAAACTCTACCTAGACTAATCGAACTC
This sequence comes from Brachynemurus nebulosus, assembly GCA_035578155.1. Lineage (NCBI taxonomy): Eukaryota > Metazoa > Arthropoda > Insecta > Neuroptera > Myrmeleontidae > Brachynemurus > Brachynemurus nebulosus. The sequence continues at coordinate 83,646,903 of JAPWDM010000001.1, read as the reverse complement.
AACAAATTGTAAACAAATCCGACCTAACCTAACCAAAACCAGCCTAAACTAACCGAATTCAACAAATTATAAACAAACTCAATCTGACGTAACCAAATACAACTCAACAACCTAATCTAACCAAACAACACCTAAACTCATCGAATTCGACAAAAGGTAACCAAATCCAACACAGCGCAACCAAATAGTATGCTCTTAATTATGTAAAGACTCGCCCTTGAGACTTGAGACTACATAAATACTTATTTAGTCTCAAGGGAGGCAAATTTCATTGCTAGATAAAATTCAAATAATTTTGTTCTTATTAGTTACCAGATTGTACAACGGTTAAATTGTCTTCAGTTAAAATGTCGTTAGGTTGAATTGTCGTCGGTTGATCTGTCGTCGGTTGGACTGTCGGGGTTGAACTGTCGCGGTTGAACTGTCGCGGTTGAACTGTCTGCGGTTCACTGGTCGCAGCACCAAAATAATGTTATACAAAAGGGCAGGTGATTTGAACGTGACCGTCACATTAAAAATATTCAAAAATTTTGTAAAATGGCTGTTGAAATTTTTTACGATTTTTTTTACCTGCCAATTCGTATTTCGGTTTGGAATATTATTTTAGTTCGAAATTGAAAATGGCAGGAAGTTTCATAATAACGAACGTTCGGAAAATTCCATTAATTATATTTTACCTGCCGTTTTGTACTTAAGTTGGGGATATTGTCGAAATTTCAGATTCTATAGTAACGAATATTTGTAAATTAAAAAAAAAAAAAAAGAAAAAGAGTGTTAAAATGTATCAGACTGAGCATTAAATAATTCTTCCTTCTTATACTGAAAGAATTTTTTCCTTATATTTGGAGAATTTAAATATCGGTTAGTATTAAGGTACCATCACAGTGTGACTGGCCGAAAAATAGTCAATTTTCGCAATTTTTTTAGGATGGATAGGATGGGGAATGGGGATGATTTTTTTTTACGATTAATACCACTATTTAACAAAAAAAAATATTTTTTTTATTCATTTTTATTTATTTTTTATAATTATTATAATTTTTTTAAAAAGTGTCTTTAAAAACAAGTGGCTGGCTATTGGTGCCCACGATTGCGGCCGCAGTTTTCATTTGAAAAAAAAAAAATCAAATAGATTATCAATCTGTAGGTAAGCCGCTATGTACCAATGGAGGTTTTTTTTTTGAAATCTGAAAAAATGGCGGCGGTTTGAATAAAAATTGTAAAATTTAGGCCTTTTTTCAACAGTTTTCCGTGTGAAAAAATAGGAAGATTTAAAAAAAAAAAGCTTCCATAGGTACATGGAGAATGGAATAAAGAATATTCTGTCAAAATTTCAAACTTATAGCTTGGAAACTTTCCCTCTGAGAGTGGGTACCGTTTTTAAAAAAGGCATTTCGAGACATACGCTTTAAAGTTTGTCTCGAAATTGTTTCAAATCATTGTTTCAACAAAAATGTGACTGTGGTAATAACAATTGATCTTATACATTCACTGATTGTCGAAAGACTGAATATAAAGTGGTATAACATCCAAAGCTAAAAGACGCCTATCGATCCACAGAATTTTATATTTAGACTGAATCTATTGATCCGTGGTCGTCGCGACGGTAATAATTCGAATTTCAATTTGAAATTTTGAGAGAACATGCAACTGTATGTAGGTACTTTAAGATAAAAAAAAATGATTTTTTCAAAATTCTACTCTGTGATGGTACCTTAATACCTATTGTTTTGTACTCATATATAACACGTTTCTAGTTTGTGGGTAATAAAAAGTTTTCGTTTAATATTTTAAATTTCAAATTCCATTAATTTGAAAACTGACTTAATTTGATTGAATATATATTTACTCACAAGTAACACTACCCAAGTGCCAACGCCAATCTTTTTGAAACTTTGCTGGTGTGTAGAATAGACAAAAATAACGGACCATATTTTTTTTTTTATCGACCAAAGCCCACGTTCACGGAGTGAAACCAGCCCCTAAAGTAGGGGGTTTAAATCGCATTTCTTAAAATATAGAGAAAACTATAAGAGATAGAGAAAAACTTTAAACTGACGAAATGTTCCTCTTTAAAAGACCTATTGACCTGTATAGGTTAAACCGGGGTCGGGTTTATGAGAGGGGCTGGAGAGTAGTGTTGGGTCGAAGCGACTCTTTTATGTGTGCTAGCACACATGACTCCGCACAGTGCGGTGTGCCGCACAGAGCGAGCGACTCTTTTGGAGCACACAACACGTAAAACACACTCGCACACCCTCGCACACTGTGTTATATGCGATTAAGTTTGAAACGAGAGTCACGACTCTTTTCGAGCACACAGCACACTGTGTTAGTGTGGTATGCGCTGTCCTGTCGTTTATTTTTTTTTTCCTTTCTCCTTTTAAGTTTTGTAAATACTAAATTCAGTCCATATGGCACAACGTATAAATTCTCAAAATAAGAAATATGTGTATTGTTTATATAAAAAAATTAAATTCAGAGGTGTACATTAAAAAACCAACTATTTTTTGAACTTTGTAAGGTTTGCAAACATTAATATTAGAACAAAAATTACATTTAGTAACACCATTTTTTTTTTCGGTTACGAAACTCAACACGTCTCTTTTTCTTAATTTTTGATCCATTTCATATAAAAATTAATAGTACTTACTTATAAATATAAAAAATAGTATTAATAAAGAAAGGTAATTAAATAAACACAATTACTCAAAGTAAATTAAATAAAGTCAGTATTATTTTTGAAAATTTACAAAATTTAAAATAACGAGGCAGCAAATACAAGTAACAGGAATACCCAAAAAAAAATTACAGAATTGATTGGATAAAAGTAAGTAAGAATTGTAAGAAATAGGACATTAAATAAATAGAAAAAAATACGTAATATCTGGTACGTAACGTCAGTATCCATCTAAAAAAAAAAACTTTAAAAAAACTGTTAAACAATTAGTTAATACAATGCAATAATAGTACTAACAAATAAAATATACTTCTTTAGCCTGCGAGGGTAGTTTCCTGTTCTAGTAGTACGTAAAAAAGTCATATTGTTCAATTCGTACGAACATTATAAACTGGAAAGCAATTTGTCAAATGTGAATCCAACAACCCATAAATTACCTAATGCATATTGTATCTTCATTTTTGAAAAAATTGAAATTCTTTTGTTTGTGCAATAATATGCAATGTGTAGTTGATCCTAATGTCCAGTATCATATGCACAAATGTGTTCAGTTATGTGTGGTAATGGCGGACTGTGCTAGTGACTCCTTTTGTAAGAGTCGCACAGCACACCGCACACTTAAAAGAGTCCCTCTTTCAGAGTGACTCGCACATGTGCGACCCAACACTACTGGAGAGCTTAATTGGTAATTTAGTCATGTGTATATTTGGTTACTCCTTATTGGTTGGTTCTGGTTGATTATTTGCTTAATGAAATAAAATACCGTAAAACCGTCTAGACCCGGACACTTTTTTACAATTTTTGGTATAATTTTATGTTTATACATGTTTCCTTCATAGATATCACCAATAAAAGTATTACCATTAGAAAGAGAGTATATTATTTGTTATATCCCTGACCCATTTGTTTCATTACAAGCAAAAATAAAAAAAATAAAAAATCATTAGTAAGTGTCCGGATCTACACCCTAAATCGGTCTTGACCCGGACACTTACTTAAATAATGTAATAACATGCAAACTAACCTCTCCCGTCGGGTTTAGGACAGTGTTTTATATCGTCTGATGTCTTTGAACCTGTCAAGGACTTCAAAATATTTTGTGGGAAGGGAGAGGGGGCAATGTATAGTATGCCTCTCTATGAAGTAAACATACGATATGACACCAGAAGGAGGCAAAAACCGCGTAATTCTGGGGGGAATATTAACCTATGGATAGTGGGAGTTACAGCTGGTAGGAATCGCGGCCATAGTGTAATAAACTGATGTGTCCGGGTCTAAACGGATATACATATATAGCATGTATTTTTTATATATACATCGAATATAACTTCAAACATCATTAAATGATGCGCGATAAAATTCTCAACACATACATATCAAAGCTAAAACAATATGACAATTATGACGAAAATTACATGTCTAAGTTAGACACACATTTTATTTCTTTGAAAAACTGTAGGATAGTAATCCTGTAAAATGAGATAGTAAATGTTGAAATCCGTAGTTTTTATTGGTACAGCTGTTTAGAGAATGTTTTTCTCTCTCTAATGACGTCAAGAACAAATGTTTATTGTTGTAGGTTAATGTAGAGATTATTTACTTTGAAGATTTGTGCAAAGTGTCCGGGTCTAGACGGTTTTACGGTACTTTAATGCGGTATTTGTTTAAATATTGGAATTATTAATCTAACATGATCCACTTTGATGCTCGTTTTTCTAATTTTAAAACTGTTCGTTAGTGTAAGACCTTCTACCATTTTAAATGCGTAATTCCGGCCGTATCCCCTTCATCCCATTAAGTACAAAACTGCAGGTAAAATAAAATCAATGAAAATTGGTCAATATCTTGCATCACGCACAGGACTGATTAATTGATTCACTTTTTTGCTAATTTTCCGAACGTTCGTTATTATGAAACCTCCTGCCATTTTCAATTTCAAATTAAAGTAATATTTCAAAATGAAATGCAAAATGGCACCTAAAAAAAAAATTGCGGAAAATTTGAATTGTTCTTTTACAACCTTTCTTACACCTGCCACCATTCTGGTCACAATCAAACCGGCTGCCAATTTCACATGTTTAACAACTGCTTATGAATTATATATAGATGTCATGGCAGGTAAAAAAAAATCACGGAAAAGTCGTGGAAATTCACACTTGGTAATGCCCAAACCACCTGCCATTTTATTTGTCAGTAACTTATAGCTTAATCTTCCCCTGTATTAATTGGTAGGTAAAAAAAAAAATCGTGGAAAATTTCAAAATTTTTTTGCAAGTTAACACACTTATTTCCACTCTTTCGACCAGTCGAAAGTTCCTGTCAATTTTTTTCAATGGACATTATTATAGCATTTCTTTCGTTTTATGCAATGGCAAGTAAAAAAAAAAAAAAAAAAAACATCGAAAATTCCCAAAAATGTGTTTTCGAAAAAAACGATTTTCCGTTTCCGCGTCACCGGGGTCACGGTTAATACACTAGCACGTGGGGGATGACCGCTCCTCAAAAAGACAGGTAAAAAAAAATCACAACCTTTCACTTGTGAGTGGCTCACGGTCTATTAGGTGAGTGCAAAACTAGGGTCGTCAAAAAAAGTATACCTGAAAATTGTTTTAACTCTAGTTTAGCATTTACCTAATATTGGGTAGTAACTAGAAAAAAAATTGGAAAAATCAAAAACGTTGAGCAACATGGCTGCGTGATATTTAATTAAGTGACTATTCCGATATTTCACTTGTAAGAAAGTCCTTGTTTTTCATCTGATTTTGTTAAATTTGATAACATTAAAGATATACAGTGTGTACATACAGTACACACTGTACTTTAAATTAAATTGGGAAGACAGGCATCTTATAAAAGTTGCACGAAATTCAATTAACGAAAGTAAAAAATTATGACGAAAAAATAGATACTGAACAAATATCAGTATTATCAGAGAACAGAGAGGTAACTAGAACAAGCATTCATATGGAATTGTTTGTCTTGAATTAATAGTGCAAAAAACGACATGAATTTATGTCGAGTCCCTATACTAAAATATAGTCGGGACATGCCAGCCATTTTTCATTAAAGAAATGTCAAAAATAATTATCACGTGTTTGAGTAAATATGTCTGAGTACTTAATTATTATTAATAAGTTATAAATTAAAAAGTTAAATTAAATGACTTTTTTTAAATATTTAATTTATTTCCTGTTTATTTTAGACGGACCTGGCGGACAGAAAATGGTGGACTATCAAAAATCATGTCCTGACTAACAAAATGCTTGCAGTGCCACATAGTAGTTGCTTCTGTGAACTACTATCTTACCTCAGTCTAAAATTGTCCAAAAGTTTAATACATGTTGCGTTTTCTACTTACGTCTCTATTCACTGGTATTATATAGAAGAAAATGTGTTTAAAAAAATTTAAAAGTGTCAGAAACATTCACAAACGACTGACATAGGGGAAAAGTTTAAATTGTAACTTTATGAATTTTGTGTTGGCTAATTGTAAGAGAGTTTTATCATACTAATATATATAGAAGTAAAGTTTATGATTTTGTCGGTTTGTATGACTGAGGTAACCTCAAGAATTACCCAACCTCTTTCAAAAATTTTTTCACTGGTGGATAGATATGAATACTGTCTGTTCTCTTATAGACTACATTCAAACAGTACTGATATCCTAAGAAAAATATGCATGAGTTGGAAATTATCCCCTGGGACCCTGGCGACCCACAAAACGCAAAAATTAAACAGCTGAACGGGTCTTAACCAAATTTTACAAAAATATTATTGAGACTTCGAAACAAATTATCGCAATTTTAGAAATTTTCTCCAGAGCCTCGGGGCCTCAAAAAGGGTCAGAAATTAAAGTACTTTGAAAATTATGAACATGGGTACCTACAAAAAGCTTTCAGGGTATGGAAATTAAATACGCTATTAAAATATAAACATAGCTACTTTGGAGTCGCTGAGAACCAAAATTAAACAGCTCCTGACAATAATAAATTTTTCCGATCGAGATCTTGACTGGATCGAAATCGATATTTAATCCCAATCAACTAACTCGGGATCGGGACCGCTCTTGACAATAATTTATAAAAATTAGATATGATATTGAAATATAAATAATGTGGTTAATTTAGAATCATTGAGTAAGCGAAGTGAAGCACTATAAGGAACAAATTTTGTACAAAATTTCACAATATCAAATTTAAATGAACGTGCGGTTAAAATTGTCCGTCAGTGCCACCAAATAGGACTCAAAAAGTTTAAGAAATCTTGACATAATTTGCTCAGATCGTACTGAGGTCTTTGAAAAAAATGTAAGTGACTTTAACATGGTCTCCCAGGGTCTTGGTGCCCCGAGAAAGATCTAAAATAGAAATACTTCTAAAACTATTGTACGGGTATTTCTATATGGAAACGGAAATCAACCATGCTATTGAAATATGAAGGTGTTTAATTTCGAGTTATTTGGCGAGAAAAATCAAGCACTGTAAATAACTGATTTTCGGAATATATGACTTAAAAATAAATTAACTTATTAGAATTCAAATAATTTTACGCGAGTGAAACCACGAGCACAGTTTAACTTTAAATAAAAGTTTGTTTCACAAACAGTTACGTAATGAGATGACGTTAGAGTACGTTTGGAATTTGAAAATTCCAAGGGTTTTCAATGTTATGTAATTGGGTATTTGACAATTTTTTTAAAAAGTATTTTAAATTATTCGTATACCTCTATATGATATTAGAAATCCTTTTTTTTTTTAAATATATCGATAATAGGCGAAAAAATGTCTTTTTGTATGCGTTAAAAATTTCCCGCTAAAACAGTATCATTTCTTTACATGGCAAAAAATTACGTCACCGCTCAGCGTTGTCAAATGGCCCATATCATAGTAAGCATTGTTTGTAAGTATTTTGTTGTCATTTTTTTACAATTTATTTTTGAATTTCATTGCTAAAACTAAAAACAAAAAATTTCAATCACTTTCCCAAGTGCAATTTTTTTTTTCAGTAAGTAGGTACAGTACCTATAGTGTATAAAATTTGAAAATCTCGGAACACAGGGACAGTGAATCGATTTTTGATGGGGCCTTTTCGATTGTATTGTTGACAAGCTATATTCAAATGTTTACAACTTTAAAATTTTCGATCATTGCATGTTTAATTACTATATCAATTTTAAGGTCAATGGTAACGATTACAGATTTCTTAAAAATATCTCATCTTCTATTGGCCGGAGACCAATTATAGTTATTATGAAAGTTATAGATTAGAGTATACTCTACAAAAAAGATTCTAACCATTTTCTATGTATGAGTTACCCATTTCGAAATATTATCGTTTAAAAAAAAATTCTTATTTTCAAGAATTTTACGGGTGTGAGGGTAATAAAATGATATTTGGACAACAAAACAACATATCGCCTTACTGCACAATAGATGGTATTCTTATCTAAAAAAAAATATTTCATACAATTTGGTTTATAATTGCCAGAAAACTATACATAAACTTTCGGTCAAATTTCTATGAGATGTTACCTGTTTAACAGGCCATAAAATGGTATAGTATCCAAAAATAAAAGCCAAGGCCTTTTCTCGAATTTTTCACCTAATCATAAATATTTCATACAGATAATTGAAAATAATTTGACTCGTAACTGTCAGAAAACTATACATAAACTTTCGCTCAAATTTCTATGAGTTGTTACCTTTTTAATAGGCCATAAAATGGTATCGTAGCCAAAAATAAAAGCCAAGGCCTTTTCCTGAAATTTTCACGTAATCATAAATATTTCATACAGATAATTTTTATTACTACAAAAAAAATAATTTGACTCATGATTGCCAAAAAACTATACATAAACTTTCGCTCAAATTGCTGTGAGTTGTTACTTGTTTAATAGGCCATAAAACTGTATACTAGCCAAAAATAAAAACCGAGCCCTTTTTCCGAAATTTAATGTTTTACTCAGTTTTCCTTTTTCTGATTTCTGCGTTTCGTTTTCTGTTATTACAGAATTCTATGGACAAACACCTTTGCAGCTTCAGTCGCATAAAATTATCTGAATTAGGGTCGAATTATTTTTAAATATCCTGAAATTCTATACAAAACCAGTTATTTATAGTGTTTCCTTCCGTTCGCCAAACAATTCTAAAGTAACAATTTTTATATTTCAATTTCCACACACTCGATTTTCTGTGTAGATACCGGCAACAACAGTTTTAGAAGTACTCTTATTTTAAGCCCTTCTTGTAGCACCTAGGCCCTGGGAAAAATTTTTTATCTTTTTCCAGGAACTCAATAGTATTTGAGCAAAATTTTGTCAAAATCCATTAAGCTTTTTAATTTGGTCCCTATTTGATGACACTGATGGATGATTTTGACCTCACATTGATAGTTCTGGAGCACTTCAAATTCGGACCCGTTTTGAGGTCTCGGGACTCTACAAAACAATTTTCCACTCACGCTAATTTTTTTCAGTTTCAGTATATTTCAGTCATATCTGGTGAAGATCCATCTAGTAAGTAGTTTATTTTTGGCCCTTTCTGGGACCTCATATTCATTTCTCCCAGATCTCAGCAATATTTGAGCAAAATTTGGACAAAACCCATCCAATCGGTTATTTGGGGCACTTTTTGGGGTTTTTCGAACCCTAAAGGTCAATTTTAGTAACAAGTTAATTTTTTCTAGAATCTCAATATTATTTAAGCAAATTTTGGTGAAGATCAGTTAAGTTGTTTATTTTAGGTTCTTTTGGACCTTAGGACCCTAGGCATAAGTTTTAACCTAAAATCTATTTTTTCCAGGAGCTGAATAGAATTTGAGCAAAATTTGGTAACAATCCGTCCAGCCGTTTGCTTTGGATCGTTTTTGTGGTCCTAAGACCTTGCGGGAGCAAAAGCGAGAAAAATTAACTTATAAACATTTTAGTATATGTATAGTATCAAAAACTGACTTAAAAATAAAATACCCCTGTCGCAGCATCTGCATAACATAGCGAATTTCCAAATATTGGGCACTGGAGGATCTCATCTAAGACCTGTATCCATTTAAAATAGTTTAGCTTTCTAACAGTGAAACGATTTTCAAAATCAGTTCAGTAGTTAATTTTTGGCGCTTTTAAGTCCTCAGGACCCTAACGAATCTCATATAGTGTAGCATATATCCATCTAACAATATATTATTACATTACATAACTATAGTTTTCGATTTTTTTCTAGGTATGCAAATATATATAAATTATATTTTCTCTCTAAAGGAGGACATCATACAAAAATTTTCTTTCCGTAACGTACTCTTAAAAAATCTGGGTAATTTTAATTTAAAAAGATGAGACAGAGCTATTGTTATTATAATACATACATATTGAATAACTAACTAGCACTTGTTTTATCTAGAAAAGAATTTCTAAAACGATGAAGCATTTATTGTAAAAAAATTCAGCAAATTTCTTAATTTTTCTCAAAAGCTAGTTCACTTAGAACAATGTTTTAAAAGCTTGTCTTATGCAATTTTTTACGCTCTTTTCGATGGTGTAAAAAAAAAATTAAAAAAATTTTTGACTTCTGTTTTTTAAATTTTGTCTAACAAAAATCACTGTTGATTGCAAAGAAACTTGCAACCATTTAAGGATCAATTACCAGCAGATTATAATTATCAGCTATTATAAATCCGGCTCCCGTTGTTAATATGTTACGCAAAATAACACAAAACGCAATGAAATACAAATAAAATGCGAGAAATATAATGACAACTATTTTGTTATTACGGTTACTACAGTTACAGTTTGATAAATACTGAGGGGTGACGTAAGCCATTTCAAATTGATGTTTCTGATTACGTCATCATTAACGTATGTAAATTTTGTAATTTTTTTTAAAATAAAATTCTTAATAATTTACAAATAATATCGCAGATTATTTGTAAAATCGTAATATTTGGTACTTTTATACAGTGGCGTAGCAAGCGGGTGGCAGGGAGGGCCCCTGCCAGGAGCGCAGGAGCAGGGGGAGCAACGCAGCCGCGATGGTTTCGCTTAATCGTCAAGGTATAGATATCACCTGATTTTGATACTGAGAACATTGAAAAAAATACTCAAAAACGTAGACTGAGATAAAATAACAAGATATATGGCTACACTGGCTAGTCTTAAACTAGATTACAAGTTGAAAGTAAAAAGATTTCTAGTATTTTTACAAGTCTGGGAAACAAAAGAACTGGACGTCGTTATCGCCTAATTCCGTGAAATTTGTGCAAAAGAGGATAGGAGACGTATGTGATTATAGGTAGGAGGAGAATGAAGTGGGGTGTCTGTTTGTCTCTTCTTCCTCCGTTGTCCTAGCAGTAACTAGTAAGGAGATGCAGCATGCAGGTGGATTGATTTGTTACGGTGTGTCACTCACATGAACAATCATTATCACTCAGCTTAAATACATCAGATATTTTGGTTTTTTTACAATAATTTTCAATTTTGACTTCAAAGGTCATTGTGACACTAGATAGTCAACAAAACGAAGAGCAGTCAGTGCTTTAAAAAAATGCTAAACGAGGTTTATGCTATCCTCAAAGAAATGGTAGGTCGAACCTGTCAAGAGACATGAAATTTAGAAACTGCAGTGGATGCACAGGAGCTGTGACAGGAGCTAATCAAACAGATTGACTCAAATTTTTGTGTCTTTTGCAGTTATGGGAGAGGATCCTTATTGATACTGACCAAATTAACAAAACCCTTCAAAAGAAACAGTTTCTGTCAGCGAGGTAAGCAAAATGATTAAGGGGCTGTCAGCAACAATTCAAGAGATTACAGATGAGGGTATCAAGCCAGCAATCAACTTTGCTATACAAACATCACAGGAACTTGGCATCGAAGATCATTTTCCTGAAAAAAAGCGAGACTCGAGAATTTAGAAACAAAATCCAAGAATGACAACACTTGCTACCTCACCACAGAACATGAATTCCAAAGAGAAGTTAATCTTATTTCTGATCAAATTCTAGCAGAATTGAAGAGGAGGTATGAAGCGATGGAGTCATTATCTCCGGACTTTTACTTTCTAACAGGACCAGCACTGAATAAAGGACCATTAAATATGTTGAAGAAATATGCTGCAGACTTTGGTTTTACATACTCTGCTGACGTAGACGTAGTTGAACTGACCAGCGAAATAGAGACATTTAAAATGCAAGAAAAAGAACTGATAGAAAATGATTTAGAAAAAGTAACACCGCCGGATGTGCTAAGAAAAATTCAAGAACTTAAACTGAAAGATATTTTTTCGAACATCCAAATTGCTCTTAGAATCTTCCTGACTCTACCTGTTACAGTCGCGTCTTGTGAGGGAAGCTTCAGTACTTAAATTAAAGTTGATAAAAAATTATTTGAGATCTTCAATGGGACAAGATCGTTTGACGAATCTTGCGATACTCTCGATTGAACACGAAGAAGTATGTAAATTGGACTTGGATGTGCTAATCAATGATTTCGCGTCAGTTCAAGCCAGAAAAGTAACATTTAAGTAAATATTTGTCTTACGTTGTTCATATGTAAAGCCAAAACATTGTTACAGTACACACTAGAGATGTCGATTCTCCAAAAAAAAGATCGATTTAAATCGAAATCAAAAAAATCGATTTAAAAAAAATCGGCTAAAAAAAAATCGATTCTGTGAGATCGATCTAAAAAATCGAAATTTTGAAAAGTTTAATAAAATTAGCTGATAATTTTTGTTTAAGGGACTTACTTGATAGTACATAGGTAATATCGGTAATATCGTGTAAAAACGCCTTACATTATATTTGTAAAGGCAATGAATGAGTTAACTTTTCAATTATAATTAAGTATAAAAAATAAGGCAATTGAATATGTAGGACGAATACCACGAATTGAACCAAGTTTATTCAAAAATTTCAAACAAATTGACAAAAAAATGTTTTCTAAATAAGTCGCTTTTGTGGGAAAGGGATCATCGTTTGCACGGATAGGTGCTCTCTTCTTTCCTTTTGTATTAATAGTCTGACTTATATAGAGCCATAGGAGGGGTTCGTTGATATAACGAGTAAAAAGTGACAATTAACAATAGAGTTTTTGGTGTTTCATTTTAACACATGTTTCTTTGTAGAATTATAATACTAATGACGTTATTTTTGCAAAAAATCGGTTATCGATCTCTTACTTTTAATAATCGATTCATGAATCGATTCAAATGAAAAAAATCGAAAAAAGAATCGATTTTTTAAGCTTCGATTAATCGATTTTCGATTAATCGATTTAAAATCGACATCTCTAGTACACACTTCTAAAAATTCTCAGTCTGTTCTCGTACTATTTTTTACCTGCTAATTTCTTCAAGTTCCTACTTTATGTAGTGGGGATAAAATATGAAAGTAAAGAAACGACTTCCTTCAGTTTACTGCACTTACTGAATTAAAACAAATTTGACAGCTTTTTGACATTTGCCTTAACGATTACATCGGTTACTTGTAATAAATATTATGGTAATTTACACATTTAACCTCTTCTGTACTGGTGTCCTTTATAAAGGACATTAAATTTAGGTTACCGTAAAACACCCTATCTTTACATATTAAACCTAACTTTTCCATACCACACTTTACGTTAAAAAAATTAAAATTTCATAGTTTGTATATTCTGTAGCACTTTTTTTTTAATAATGGAGATATTTCTAACAAACTACTGGTGTTATATAAGTTTTTCTGGCATTGCCAGCCGCAATTTCTTCAAATCATTGGATTTTTTTAGTTCTTATGGTACATTCTGCTTTTAAGCAAGTGTGCAAACTTTAGTTGGTATTTCAAAAAATATACAACTGACATAGATAATTTTATCATATGAAAAGTTACATAACCTCGTAAGTATATAAAATGATTTTTACGTTTACTTATTTGTGTATTATCGAATAATTCGTTTAGGTAGTATTATAGCAAATTTGGTAAAATTAGAGTCCTTCAAATCCCAACTTTACCAATCAGCGCTGCCAACAATCAGGGTTGTCAAAAATATACGAATTGCATTATATTTTTACACGAATTGAGATATTAAAGTAAAAAACATTGTTATAGGTTTACATATACAAAATGCCTGGTGAACATCACAAGAAGAAAATTGGTGCAAGGACATACAAAAATTATTCTGCAGAATGTTAAATCTAGCAATTCATATGGTAAAAAGTAAACAAATTACAACATTATACACTGAAAATCAATTTGGAAATCAAAGAAGAACAATAGAGAATAAAATTGAGTATCTTGTTTTGGTTAAAAAGATTGTGATTTTGTAAGTTAGACAATTTGATTGAAATTGAACATTGATTGATTTAATAGACAATTGTTTTTGTTTTTTATTTCTGATTTTGTTAGTCAGTTTATAATATCAAATATGTAACATTGTGTTTTATTTTTTTAAACAATTTTTTTTTTGTTTCTGGCATTTTGTTTTATTAATTTTTACTGATTTTGTACATCCCTGGTGAAAACAGCTGTATTTGACGTTTTCATAACATAATTCTATCGCAACTAAATTTATCGTTGAAAATTTCGAAATGACTGCGTATTATTGTTAGATATTATTTGAAATTCGCAAAAAAAAAATTATGAACAACAATGGTATATTTAAAAATTTTATATCTTTTATATTTCACTAAAAAAATATGAATTAGTAATAATATGGTAAAGTTAGAAACTCCTCGACATTTGAGCTTGTTACTTTTTTTTTTTATTTTTGACTAGTAATTTAAGTTTCTGGAAAATTTATTTATGAGTTAGATCAAAGTTTTTTATCAGTTTATTCTATTGAAACAGTTAAATATAATTAAATTAGTTCCGTCTTTATTTTATTCAAATTTGAATTGAAAATTATGGTAAAGGTAGGGTGTTTTACGGTATGTTAAAATTTTTTTTAGTTGAGAAATAATTAAAAAGTTTTTAATATTATTTAAAATTACTGAATTACGCTTATTTAAAGATGTAAAATTAAAAATTTTAATCAAAATAAACGCTTATTTAAATCTTTGTCCAGTATGCTGGACAAATGTGTACTCATTGACGTAAGAAGATTTTAAAAAGTCAGTAGCGAAGAGGTTAAAAAAAAATATAAAGCTACTTAACAAAACAGTAAAACAAAGCGGCGTAACTGATTAAGAGCCAAGACACACGAACCACGCGACGATCACTTTTTTGTCGTTGTCGCGTGGTTGTACTGTCGTTCGTGTGTCTTAAGACGGTTCTACACGATGCTACGAACACCTTCCAACATTGGACGTTCGATGGTTCATCGCATCGTGTGGCCGTTGTTCGAACCTACGAGTGTCCAATGTCGAGCGTCAAACATTCGCATTTGGCCATGTCCCGCTCGATGTCGGTATTCTTGCACCGAGTCAAAGGAATGCTTCGAACGTTTGAAGGTCAATGTTGGTTGCGTTAGTTGGTTCGACTCAGCAGCTGCACGACTCGTTCATGTGAAGAGAGACAACATCAGTGTATAACATTAGAGATAACATCAGACAGATAACAGCCTCGCCACTGAGTACCAACACATCATCATTCGTATTGGATCAAACATTCGATTCACCGTGTAGCAGATACATTCGTCGCACCAACTATCGAACTTAATTGCCTCAAACGTTCGATCGAACGTTGGAAGGAACGTTCGTAGCATCGTGTAGAACCCGCTTTAGACGACGACATGCCAGCCACTTTTTAGTCGCCGAATGACGTACAATCACTGCTAGGCGGCATCAAAGCCACTAATACTGTTTGTTATATACAGTGTCTGCGTTAAGTATTCATACAATAATTAATTTATCAATACTGAAATTTAAGAAACTTAAAATTTTGCAGCGTGAAGTAGGTACGCTAGGATAAAAATAAATAAAATTAATCAAAGAGCTGATGCTTCTCTTAAATAATATTTCTTTTAAAATACATATCGGTATTTTGGTCTTACATATTTTTGCAGATTCAATTTTTAAAATTATTTGATAAAACATTCCAAAATTTTTCAGCCTTCTGTTTCTTTGAATTTTTAATTCTTTTCTATAATTCTAAAACTAGAAAGGTTTAAATAATTATATAGCTTATTTATTTAATAACAGTCAATAATCCACGTTCAAACAGCAGGAGAGTTTCTAGTACATGATATTGTGCTTTTATTCTTAACCGACCCTTTTT
This sequence comes from Brachynemurus nebulosus, assembly GCA_035578155.1. Taxonomy (NCBI): domain Eukaryota; kingdom Metazoa; phylum Arthropoda; class Insecta; order Neuroptera; family Myrmeleontidae; genus Brachynemurus; species Brachynemurus nebulosus. The sequence goes on along the minus strand of JAPWDM010000001.1, from coordinate 83,631,044 downwards.
TCCATTCCATAAAAATATTTCAATTCTGTTAACCAAATTTCCTTTGTAATAATTATTTTGTATTACATAAATAATTTTTTAAAAATAAATCAATAAACAATATTTATAGAGGATACGTTTATAACAGCGGTACCTTTATTGTAAATAAAACGTGTCATAAAAATGTTTCAATTAAACAAGAATCCTTTATAATAGTTATATTTTATGCGTAACCATTGGTCAGTAAAATAAATTTTTCGATTATCTTTGTGAACTTTAGAGCTGAGTAAAATAGTTCGTATAATTCATTTAAAATAGAAAATGGCAAATAATTTTTAGGAATATATTTGAAATACCAAGTGTAAAATAGCAAATTTAAATAAATTTTACGAAAATGATTTTTTTAAAATTATTATAATAATTATTTATAAAGACATAGGGTAAGAGACCCGATGACCGATCACTATTTTTAGCTGTATCATTAAATTAGCTTAAAAAAATTAAAAAATAAACAAAACACCCATTTTTTTTTCTTAATAAGTATGAAACCAAGTTTTTTTAATCCAATGAATATGTTTTTAAGAAAATATAACCCAAAAATTTTGATTTATTAATGTTTTTGTTTTATAATTTGTTGACGTCTATGAAAAAACGGACAGAATATATTAACCTCCTTTGAAAGATCAATACACTGACCCCTATGAAAAATCGCGCATTAAGGTACATGACATACAGTACTACAAATCTTCTACTATCGAATATTTGAACCATTCTCTTCCAGCCACTTTGACACTCTATCCACTACTAGGTGAGGCTCTATGTCATAGAGTATTATCATAGAGTGACATCTAGTGAAACACAGAACGTCAAAGCAAAAGCCAAGAATGGTTTAAATATTCGATAAAATAAACCACTAAAATCACAATTTCGTTTCGCTCTCTGCTGATGTTTTAAAAAAACATTGTGTAAGTTCTGACTTAGCCGATAACCATTGTGAATTTTTAAACAGTTAAATTAAGTTTATATTGTATCTCTATGTGTCGTTTCAGATCTAATAAATATCATACATATTATGTTTGACGTTTTTATTTGATAATAGGTATATAAATAACAATTTGGAAGTTTTAATTCAACATTAATTATTTTTCAATTGATTTTACGTTCTGAAATAAATAAAATATTAAAGTAAAATTATAAAAACGGTTAGTTAAGTGTTTTAAACCCAAAAATTAATTAAAAATGTTTATAAAATAGATATGCAATATATAATTCTCAAAATGCGGTACCCAACTCTAAAACTCGGATCCCAAGAACAATCAGTCATACAAATAATATTTAACGCATATAAAATTTAATTTAGCTATCCTAATCTCTTAAGTGGACTAATAACAATTATTTGTATACTTTTATTATGCTAATAACTTTAAAAATTCGGTGAAAAATGTTACAATTTATAACTCATGTGTTTTGAATAATGATCATCCATCATATTAAAAATTCACGAATTCAACAAAAATTGTTCGATATATATATATATATATATATATATATATATATATATATATATATATATATATATATATGTATTTTTTAAATTAAGTGAGGAGGCATTAAATGTGAGGTGAATTTAAATTGAAAAATAATCATTCTATTAATAATAATTTTTTTTATCAAAGGTTTCTTTCAGAAATAACTTCATTAAGATATAAATGTCAAAACTGTTCGGACTTATAACCCCGATCGACAATGGGGTCTTTTACCCTACATGGGTAAACAAAGTTAATAAAATATCAAACTTAATACTGCGAAATTAAATAATGACAGCTTCATAAGAAGGTCTATATAAATATAAAATTTACATGATCTAAACCCAAAAACTTAACTTATAATATTTTCAATTAGTGCAATATTTAATTCAACCTGAACTTTGACTTTTGAATTAAAAAAAAAAATCTAAATCAATTAAAAACAAAAACATGTCTAACTTCCAAATGACATTTGGCAGTTTGGTCGTATTATTTAATTATTTGTTGTAATGTTCGAAAGACACTGTATGTATCTGACGCTTATAAGTGGTCCAGTAGTTGCAAGTTTTAGCAACTAAAAACGACGATACGACGATACATTGCGACAGTGTCCGATTACGACGACAAGTTGTGGCTCGTGTGTCTTTGTGTTTCCATGGAAACACGCTTTGTGTTTCCATAAGAAAACTACATGCATACATACCCGGCCACAGAGCAGCCACTATTTTGTCGCTGTCGCGTGGTCGTGGCGTGGTTCGTGTGTCTTGGCTCTAAACTGACTGTTGCTGTTTGTTATTCGATTTGTATGAACTTGTGAAGTACGTACATATTTGATACATAAACATAAGTAATTTTTTGAATTTTAAGACGCTAGCCACTATCCACTAGCTTAAATATTATAAAAAAATATATATATCACTAGGTTTTTAAATCATTAAAAAGTTTAAATTCACTAAATTTTTTAAAATTTATGTACAATAATTTTCGCTAACATGATTAATCAATTTAAAAATTTAACTTTAAGAATTGGAAGGAAAAAGCGGGAACTGATTAACTGTAAATGTGCTTATTTTGTCGAAATAAATCTGAATATTAATTTGATTTGATTTGAGTACACATTTCTTTTTTTTATAAACAAAATCTGCAAACGATTCTCAAATATAAATATACGTGCCAAGAACCTCACTTAAGAATTTTACACTTGTAAAGTTCTTAACACAATAACAATTTTTTCCAATTAGTCCATTTGATAATAAAACTCCGTTTGACTACATTTACATTTTTTTAAGTTACTGAACCCTCTCCCTCTTTTTACCGAAGAGGGGGCGCAAATTTCAAGTCTCGTCAGGGGCGCCAGTTACCTTAGCTACGCCACTGCTCTTATAACGTAAATGATCATTTAAAAATGAAAGTACCCTATTTTACGACCACAGTCAAATACCCAATTAATGCATAATGATATAACTTATTAACCCTAGATTCATACGTTGGTCTACGAGAAACATTAACCATCCATAATCGTAAATCTTACGAGTGGACTTTTTAAAGAATTTTGTAGTTTATTTGCAAAAAACAGTTTTTTTACATAACAGTACTACAAAAGTGAGCCAAAGATTTGAAAAAATCGTATTTGGAAAACGCTTTTAATATAAATATTTACTAAATTTTTAATCTTATTATCAAAGTATATTTTCAGTATTTCCGGCTGGAGTTCCGAAAATGGGAACCCTCATATTGGCTTCAAATTTTTACCAGACACTCTACTATACAATAGATGACAGTACCCAAAAGGATTTTTGGCGACTCGAAAAGGAAGGGGGTTAAAAAATTTTTTATGTAAAATTTGTTGATAATTTCATTGATATGTTACATAAGTATGTACACGACAAACCCACATATATTACCTATACACAGTGCTGTATAGTATCTAGATACAAGTATCTGAAATTAGTATCTAGATACAAATTTACGTATCTTGTATCTGTATCTAGATACATTTATTTTTAAGTATCTGTATCTAGTATCTAGATACATTTGATCTGTATCTTGTATCTTTTTTACAAACTTTAGATACAGATACATTTTATAACTTTATTTACCAATTTTTAATATAAAATTATGGTTATTTTAGTAATATTCAACAATGAGAATTATGAATTTAATTAACAAATTTAAACAACTAAGTTTCAAAATCTTTACGTAGGTAGGAATTTGCATAGGTGAATAGTATCTATAAGTTACTGTGTGCATGAGAAAAGTTTCGAGATTCTTCATTGGTCAGTTGGCCAGTTCTTTAAAATGATTTACACAGAATTTAAAACAAACTTACTCTAATTCAGCAGAGGTTGAAGCTCTTAGATTTTTACAAGAAAAATCTACTTTATCTACATTGCCCCAATTTCAAACAGTTTATTTAATTTTTTAAAAATATAATACAATTTTACCGTCATGTCAAGTGCTCCAGTTGAACGATTATTTAGTACAACTAGACAAATTATTACCGCGAAAAGAAATTCTCTGTCAGAGAATATGTTGGAAACTTTATTGTTTTTGAAACAAAACAGTTGGTTGAAGACATATTACATTAGAGAAACTTACGGTTTAAGCTAGTTTATTTATTTATTTTTCATCTTGTTATCTTTTTATAATTTTGCGTAAATTAAGAAAGTGGTGTATGACGGTGGCAACCATTTCATGGATTCTTAGTTAATATCGTCTATAGTATACGCCTATACTATAAATTATACTATACGGCTATACTATTGCCTATAGTATTATTAGCCTATTACGTCTACAGTACAATCAATAGGTGATAATAATAGAAAAAAGTATGTGAAATTCGTAATAAAAAATAGTATGTGCAACTCGTGCGGGATTGTCGATTGCCCCACTCAAATTCGTGGGCAATCGACAATTTCCCACACTTATTGCACAATATACTATTATTGCTTACAACAAATACCACCCTATGTTCACTCCAATTGTATTTAAATTTGTTACCTGTTTCATAAGCAACGGTTTCTTTTTGCATTCATACAGATAAGTAGGTAACATGCTGCCAACAATACTGCTGATTATTGCCGTACTTGAAAAGTCATCTTTACACATTAATTTATATATGTGTGATTATTAGTGTGATATGTATATGTGTGATTCTTATGTGTAATTAATGTTACAAAATAAATCAAATATATTTTTTTAAATATAATTAAATATTAAGCGTTTTTTTATCTTCTTAGATTCATATTTTGAATAATACATACAAATGAAACTATTTGGTATATTTAACTGCATTAACGAAGGAATATACTATAGTTATTTTTAAAAAAGTATCTAAAAAAGTATCTGTATATCAGTATCTAGATACATTGTATCTAGATACAAATTTATTTTGAGTATCTGTATCTGTATCTAGATACAAATTTACTCGGAGTATCTGTATCTGTATCTAGATACATTTTATGCAGTATCTATACAGCACTGCCTATACATTTACCTAAAATTCAAAAAAAACAACCTATAACCTTAATCTAACTAGTTTTTATATCAAAGTCGAAGTATGTTGTCAAAACTAACTAAACTAACCTAACCTTAACTAACCTCACCACCTAGTTTCTATATCAAAATTGAAGTATATTGTCAAAACTAACTAAACTAACCTAACCTTCTAGCAAAGGCTAACCTTAACTAACCTCACCACCTAGATTTTATGTCATCTACTATTTGATCGTAAAAAATAATGTTTCCCAGGCTTAGCTTTTTAAATAGTTTAAAAATTACGTTCTACATATATGCTATAAATAGTATATGATATAAAAACTAGGGGGTGAGGTTAGTTAAGGTTAGGTTAGTTTAGTTAGTTTTGACAATATACTTCGACTTTGATATAAAAACTAGGTGATGAGGTTAGTTAAGGTTAGGTTAGTTTAGTTAGTTTTGACAATATACTTCGACTTTGATATAAAAACTAGTTAAGTTAACGTTATAGGACACCATAAATATTCACATAAATGATCATTCACTGATCATAAAAAAATCATGAAAAAAATTTTTTTCGTCCCCTTCCCTTTCGAGTCACCAAAAATCCTTTCAGATACATTCGTTTTACATATATTTGGATGTACGCATAAGATTTCAAATGATTCTGAGGGTTCTCATTTTCGGAACTCCTAAAAAATAGCTAGAAACAATCTTTCAGATAACTATGAATTAATTATTATGAGTCGATGTGACCTTACAGAATGTATAATTTTTTGGTCACAAATATTCCTTTAGGTATGTAGTTATTTCCTCATTAGGCACTTGCGCAAATTTTCTAAAATTTTTAGGTAATTTTTCGAAAAGGATCTCAAAAAATAATAAGAATTAAAATATTTCAAGATCAAATTGATATTAAATCACTTGAAACATATTCTCTGGCAATCGAATCAGTATTATTACTTCAGTATTATACCGTCCCTTTCAATCAAATAGTTACCATCGTCTTTCACATTATCATTATCACTGAATAAATTAATTTAATTAATTAATCCATATCTTTAATAAATTTTAGAAAAATTAGCAAAACTTTTATATGTAAAATACAAAATCTTCTTGGATGTACAACTCAATAATTATTCAGTCACACAACGATATTAATATCTCATCTTCGATGACATAACAAAACGATATTCTATGTTATCATAACACATATGTAAATCAAATGACAGAAATTTTAGAACAAACACACAAGTTAGATTATTGTAGCAGGTAGAGAATTCTTGTCGCCAATTTTACGAGATTATCGGGTTAATTTACAAAGGTTGTGTATTGACCTACACATTATATACTCGATTTTTAATTTTGTCACTGAAAATATTATCACTCATCAAATAAATTTAATTTAGAAAAACAAATTTACAGGTTAAATAATTTTGTGAAAAATTACAATTAATAATTATCATGTAACATTTACTGTCTAATTTTCACTGATATTTTTTTAAAATTTTAACAACGTTGGCAATACAATATTGACTGACATTAAATTTGTATTATTTGAAAATTAGCTTGTCACCAGTTATTTATGATATTTTCTTGTAATTTTAGTGTGTTTTATGATCTGTAAGCTATTTCTGATATTTAGTTATTATGGTACTGTTATATATTATTCTTTTTATAATATTCAAAATAATAAATACTTTTATAATTTATTGCATGCTTTTATTATCAAATTTTCCTTACAGAAATGTTCTATTCTTTTGGTACTACTAAACAAACGTTTTTTTTTACATCTACGAGTATGTTTTCGTAACTATTTACAAAAATAGTTGAATTAAATAATAATATATCAGTGCTACCTATCACGGGGTAACCACTAGACATTATTGATGTCAAGACATGTCTTGACATCAATAATGTCTTAACATATAATCAGTAGTGGGAACTTCTTATGTCTTGACATATTTAATTTATAAAAACGGTAAATCCTCTTATTATTTGTAAAAAAGATTTTCAAAGCTGTAACATTAATTCTATGTTTACGACAATTAGACAATTTCTTGAAAATCTTAAACGTCAAATTTATGTCTGAAAATATGTCAGACGTGATGTTATAACATAATATGTTAAGACATGCATCTCATGACATAAAATATGTTATAACCACAGACCAATGAACATATTATATATTATATCATATCGAGTAATGTATAATTGAGGCAGCCAGAAACGACCTAATAGTATTCTGTAATATAGTAATCAATGCAATAACCGATTGTATCCGTAGAAACGTTTTTAAATAATTATTGTCAAAATATAATATTGATCAAATCACTATATTGAGCGGTACTGTGGGCTGGATTATACATAATAATAAAGCTTTTCCCCTTAAGGACCCACAAAAAATAAAAATATAAAATATTCGCTAGACCGGTTTCGACTACTTTTGTACTCCTCTTCAGTAGCATAAAGATAAATAAATAAATAAATAAATAACCATAAATATAAAAATCACAAATATAATAAAATTAGAAAATATAAATATAGAAAATCAGAAATATCAGAAAAGTAAATGTGATAAAATAAAGGATTAGGAAAAATATTTTCCTTTGTTAAAAATACCTATATAAATACAAAAATAATAATAATAATAAATAACCAATAAATATAAAAAATTTAGATAGAAATATATAAATATAAAAATAAATTCGACTTTTTTCAGAAACTCAGTACTATTTGAGAAAAATTTTATCAAGATCTGTTCGGCCATTTATTTAGGATTTCTTTGGAGAGCCAAAAATTTGGTAACGATACGTCCAGTCGTTTACTTTAGGCTTTCTTGGGGGTTCTTAGGTCCTACAGGATAACTTCAACTTTGATCGTCTTTTTTTGGATTCTTATACCAATTTTACCTATATTTTTGTTTTATCATTTTTTTGATACCTGCTACCGTTTTCTCGAAACTACTGAAGACAGATAAGTAAAGTCCATATTTCATTTTTAATATCAGGATGACCGAGCCCGGTTCCATGGAAATTTCATCTGTATGGAATTTGCTGAGAAGAGCAGACGCACGTGCCAATTGATGATAACTGGACAGTCCAGTTGTCTATTTTCTTTAAAGGATACAAACAGTTTGAAATTTTTTAACCTAAGATTCCCAAATATTTTACTAATTTATCATAGGAGATGAAGGTTTAAAAATAATAATTCAACATTCTTCCGTAGAATAAATTGTTTCTTTATTTTCTTTTTTTTCCAAAAATTTTTCGGTATCTTTCTTCAATGGCGTTTGTTTTGCGTTAAGAATTTAATATGATTTTTCAATGAAAAAAATTTTTAGCGACAGCCTGCATATAAATTATTAAGAACGAACTAAAAGAAAGAAAATTGTTCTACATGTTTCAGTCATTTAAATGACCATCTTCAGGAAAATCAATAATTCAGTTGTGAAAACAACTGAGAAAAATAATATCAAAAGGACATAACCTCCAAATGTCAAATGGATGTCAAAATGACAGACGAAATTAAAAAATTAAAAATCAAAGAATCAAAAAATAATTGTTAATTTTTTGATTCTTTGATTTTTAATTTTTTAATTTCGTCTGTCATTTTGACATCCATTTGACATTTGGAGGTTATGTCCTTTTGATATTATTTTTCTCAGTTGTTTTCACAACTGAATTATTGATTTTCCTGAAGATGGTCATTTAAATGACTGAAACATGTAGAACAATTTTCTTTCTTTTAGTTCGTTCTTAATAATTTATATGCAGGCTGTCGCTAAAAATTTTTTTCATTATTCATTTTACCTGCAGTTGGATTCTAATAATTTATGATTTTTCAATTTTGTAAGTTAAATGTTAATGTTTACGAACTTGTTTATACATTTTCTAATATGCAAATTATATTTTAACCCTAGAATCATACGTACTCGTCAAAACGACGAACGAACTTCTCTACCTGCTCCAATACTACAACTTGTCGGTACCTGCTTGCTGTAAAACTTCTGTTATCTAATTTATTTGTTATTATAACACATAAGACGTATAAATTTTGTTTATAGCTATTGTCGTTTTTAGCGAATTTCCAAAACTGGAAATTCAGCTTTTGCAGCAGGTGTAATGATGCGACCTAAGCCCGGGACCATAACAGAAATATGTTTTGAGGTCCCTAGAATACGAAAATGATATTCACTAAAATTTATATATATATATATATATATATATATATATATATATATATATATATATATATCCGCGCGATAACTCTCGAACGAAACGTTTAATGCTTATGAAATTTTGTGTGCAAATTCGATTTTCCAAATCGTTGGATGAGTTTGTTAGCCAGACACGTCGGATGCCCAGAAGTAGGTTTTCCGGGCATTTTTTGTCAACAAAATGAGTTTTTTGCCAGAATTAAGCAATTATTCAAAATTTTTTTTACACCAATCGGAAGAAAAAGCCAAATTACGTAAAAAATGTTTTTAAACCGTTGCTCTAAATTACTTACTTTTCGAGAAAAACTAGGCAATATGTCGTTCTCCATTTCACTCACAATCGCATTCTTTTTTTTTATGTCTCATTTTTTGCGAACTAAATTCGAAAAAAACCGCTTTATAAGTAGCGTGTCATGATTTTTTTAATCTAATTTAACTATTCGGCTATATTCTATTTCTCTGTCAGTTAAATGTTTTTATAATGTATCTCTGTTCCATTTTTTTGAGAAAAAAACTCACGACGATTTCTGTTATGTAATATGATCAGAATTTAGATTATGTTTACACCTTCCTAAAATTAATAAGAGTTTGCTTCAATCGCATAAAAAATACGTTAAATCATATTCAAACAATAATATTTTTACGTAATTTTCTATCTAGTTGACAATACAGTTATGATTAGAATTGTATAAACAGAGTATTCTAGTATTAAATAATTTTGCACATTCAATTTTTTTTTTTACAAAAAAAATTTTTTTTTAATTTTGACACATTCTTTTATGAAATTTCGATTAAGAAATATTAAAAAATTTTAAGGTGAATCATTTAAAAAAAGTTAAAAATAAATTAAAAGGAAACATTTATCTATTTTAACATATTTGTAAAGAAAATTTTAGAGTTTACTTACAGTTTTTTGAAAAAATGTAATAACATTTTTACATACAACAAAGATTATATTTGAAAGGTAGGAAATCCACAATTTTTTTTTTTATTTCTTTAATTAATTATTAAATTTGGTTTTAGAAGAAAATCTTCGTCTAATTCGCTCCAAGCCGAAAGTATAGCCACTAATAAGGACATTCCACTATTAAAATGAATGGAAAATATATTGAAATTTATTTAATGAAAGCCATTCATACACATTTTTAAAATATCCTTTTGAATTATATAACAAATAAAATCTGTGTAAAAAAATCTAATTGACGTGTTTTTTCTCAATTTTCTAATATTAAGTCCAAGGGTAGTTAGCTAGGGAGTGATTGTGTCAATATTTTAATGTAAAATATGGTAATTTTAACCCTCTTTAAAAGAACATTTCGATTTTAACAATAAAAAAATTTGAAAAAGTGTTTTCGTTTTTCTCGGATTACCAAAAACTTTTCATAAGTATATCTGTGACTAAAGTTGCCTCCCTTTCTTAAGAAAATAAAGTATTTTTAATATTTTGTGCAAAAAAATAAAACACAATTAACAATTAACGTAAGTACGCGTTCCCATATTTTTAAGATTTTGTAGTACAAGAAAATCCTTATAAATTCATCATATCTGTTATTGCATTTACTAGCTTACTCCCACTTGACCACTTTTAAATAGTCGGTGTCAGATCTTACGCAATTTAATAAACAGTATCGTTTTGATTTTTTAAACTCATTTAAGACATTTATTGTTAGTGATACATATTTGAATTATTTTCCTAACTAATAAATTGAATTCTGTAGACTGATGTTTTTGTAGATAAAAAAATTCTACGTGGCGTCTGTATTAGACAAAAGTCTGAAAAACGGACGTAGAATCTCACTGTTATTAATTATTATGTCTTGTAGTCTTTTGAAAAATTATTTTTTGAACTAAAATAAGAATAGGAGGAAATTCGCTATGTTATGCAGATGCTGCGACAGGGGTATTTTTATACTGAAATAGTGTGCGTCGATAGGACGACGATGTATGATTAACCTATATTGTTTTTAAAGATTTTGTACTCCACATATAAAAGTTTTCCTAATTTTTCTAAAATTTATTAAAGATATGAATATTAAAAATCACAAAGTGATTGAAAAAATTATCCGGATCGGCCGGGAATTGAACCCAGGATCTCCCGATAACTAGCCAGGCGTACTAACCTCTATACCAACGATCTTATGCTCGGCAAGCGTCCGAGCCGGACACCCATTGAATCACAGTGCTTCGACCACAGAACCGAGTGCTTGAAGTTTCAGTTTAGCTGAACGATAGGTGAACATATCAATACTGCGTGTGTTGAAATGCAAACAAAAGTTTGTCATACGTAGTAATGTCTCACAAGCACTCGATAATATTTGGAATTAAAAAAGATATGGATGTTATAATTAATTTATTCAATGATTATGATAATGTGAAAGATGATTACAGCTGTTTAACTTATAGAGACGACATAATACTGAAGTTTTATATATTGAATCGCAAACCAAAGAATGCGTTTCAAGTGAGTTAATAAAAGATTAACAATTTATTTTGTGGAAAATATTTTAATTTTTATTATTTTTTGAGATCTTATTCGAAAAATTACTAACAAATTTTAGAAAATTTACAAATGTGCCTAATCGGGAAATAACTACATATCTATAGGAATATTTATGACTGAGAAATTTCACATTCTGTAAAGTCACACATGTCCACTGACTCATAATAGTTCATAAATTAATTATTTGAAAAACATGTTTTATGATACAACTGATGTATTTATCTATTTTTTAATTTTTATAGTGAAAATATGCTTTGATAAAAAGATTAAAAAAAATTATAAATATTTATATTAAGAAATTTTTCCAAATCCAATTTTTTTAAATATTTTGTTCGCTTTTGTAGTACTGTTATGTAAAAAAAATGTTTTTTGCAAATAAACTAAAACTCCCCGTAAAAAGTCCATTCGTGAAACGACGCCGATGTATGATTAACTTGACTCGTAGACCAACGTATGATTCTAGGGTTAATTTGAAATTGTTTAGGTTATTCATCTTTGTAATTCAATATGGTTTTATTGGGATAATGTAATAATTTGAAATTTTTTAACCTAAGATTCCCAAATATTTTACTAATTTATCATAGGAGAAGAAGGATTAAAAATAATAATTCAACATTCTTCCGTAGAATAAATAGTTTCTTTATTTTCTCTATAAACGATACCGAAAAATTTTTGAAAAAAAGAGAAAATAAAGAAACAATTTATTCTACGGAAGAATGTTGAATTATTATTTTTAATCCTTCATCTCCTATGATAAATTAGTAAAATATTTGGGAAACTTAGTTTAAAAAAATTCAAATTATTACATTATCCCAATAAAACCATATTGGATACAAATAGTATTTTGCACAGTAAATAAGTAATTTCATAGTAGTCATAGGTAAAAATATTATTGATTGTATCTATAGGAATATTTATTAATACTTATATACAAAAATCTCAAAATTATTTTTCTGCAATTACTTAGCAACTATCTAAAATTTTTATGATTTTTTGATAAATTGACCACAGATTGCTGTATACAGCAATTGAAAATTAATTTTTTACGGTTTTTCGTAAATTTCGACGGTTAGACAAAAAATTTTGCAAAACCCTTTCTTAGCGAGCGCCTATGACCCAATAGGGACCTACATGCCAAATTTCAAGTTTGTAGGTATTGTAGTTCTGGAGACTTTGTGATAGATGAGTGAGTGAATGAGTGGTATTTCGCATTTATATATATATATATATATATATATATATATATATATATATATATATATATATATATATATATATATATATATATATACTACTGCGCCTACTTACATATTATATTATTATGAAAATAAATCATTTCAAACGTACCATGAATTCAAATACCATCAAACCGAAAATTCCGGTGTAAAAACGAGGGAAATGGGGGGCAGTACATATATAAAATTTCAGACCTTAAGTTTATTAAGAGAGTCTAGACGTATCAGACCTACCAAAAAACACGAAGAACCATGAAATTTTGACGTAACAATTGTGGGGGTAAGGGTTAAAATTTGAAACCCCTAAAAGGCACATCCAGAATACTAACTTAATTAATACACAAAATTTCAGCTCTCTAGGTTTATTTAGGAACCCTGTAAGCGTATTAGACCCACCAAAAAATACAAAAGAACATGAAATTTTGGCGTAGAAATCCTGGAGATAAGGATTAAAAGTTGGAACACCCAAAAGGCACACCCTGGACACTAACTCAATCCGAATACAAAATTTCAGCCCTCTAGATTTATTTTGGGGGTTTGTAGGCGTGACATAAAAGGCAAAAATGTCGAAAAAACATGAAATTTTAGCGTAAAAATTCTATAACATTCAAGAATATTTTATAACCTTCTCGAATACTGTAGATGTAGGGTATTCAGGAAAAATTTCGTTCTGTAACGTTCTGACCAGACGTCAGGACTCGATTAAGAGCTGCTTTATTGACTTTCCATATGAAGTTCTTTGGGGTGATATACTCTTTTAACCCGCATATTTTCAAAACTATCCCATGCATCTAAAAACGGAAACCTTCTTCATGGATGGGGGATGGAAGGCTACCATACCATATAACCCTCAGAGACTGCTAGATTCGGCTATGTATGGAGTTTTAGCGGCCCGTACGGACGAAACACACTTTCTTATATATATATATATATATATATATATATATATATATATATATATATATATATATATATATATATATATATATATATATAAGAAAGTGTGTTATATATATATATATATATATATATATATATATATATATATATATATATATATATATATATATATATATATATATATATATATATATACTGACTACTTATTTATTACTTATATAATTTATTTTTAAAATTACTTAATTTTGTGAGTATTTACCGTATTTACCGCATATGTATACCATGTCACTTGTATAACGTGAGATATATTTTTAAAACTAATAAAATGTCACTATTATTTTATTGATAGAATATGAGAAGCACCATTAAAACCTCATTTTTTAGAAAAGGGTGGCTAATATGTACCAGACGCTGGCATTTAAACTGTAACATTTAAAAACGAACGTAAATGGATGGAAACTATTGTATCTAAAAAGTTAAGCCTGGGAAACATTATTTTGATCGATCAAATAGTAGATGATATAAAAACTAGGTGGTGAAGTTAGTTAAGGTTAGGTTAGTTTAATTTAAACAGTATACTTCGATTTTGATATAAAAATTAGTTAGGTTAAGGTTACAGGGTTTCCTTTTCGAATTTTTACACTCAATTCAGTTGTTTTTTTATATTCCATCAATAAATAATACCATTACACATTTTTAGAAATGTACGATATACAGGATATACAGTGTCATTCACTATCAACGTAATTGTGTACTGACAAAGTAAAGTGATTTAAAAAAAAGGATTTCCTAGGTTTAACGTCCCTGTTTCCCACGCTTAACTTTTTAAATGCAATAGTTTTCACCCATTTACGTTCATTTTTAAATGTAACAGTTTAAATGCCAACGTTTGGCACAGATTGCAAATTAGCCTAATTTCGCGTTTTTTTACAATCTCGCATTTGCAGCCTAAAAACAATTTAACTGGAAGAATTGTCAACCAAAAAACACTCCAGATTCACTGTCGTGTTTTACTGGTTTACAGTGTTTCTAGTTAAATTGCTAACCAACAAATTGTTATTCGAAACACAAATATATTCGAAAAAATATAATAATCGTGTAACAAGTAAACAAAATATAATTTAATAATAACAAAATTAACCCAATTAAATGTGTGTAATTATAAACTTACTGTTTCCAGGCGATTTTTCAGATTTCTCTTTCTTTTTGTGTTTAATTTTTTTCATATAATCTTCATCTATTACAAGTCCTGGGACAGGACAGCGTTTTGTAACTGGTAAGTTTACAGGCGGCGTATTTACAAGTGGTGGAGACATTCCAACAGGATACTGTGGTTTATTTTTAGCAAACTGTTTCCCTTTGCTTTCATACAGAGGTACCTCTTCTTGGGGAACATATCCTTCTTTTACTCTTCGTTGTTTACGCCATGTACCATCTGGACGTTGTGAAGGAGGAATTACTGGACTACCTAATATACCAAACATAAAAATATAAGCAAATTAATACAAAAGATTAAAGTAAGCGAGTTTTAATTTTATGCATATTATGTATATATGTATATGTTAATATGTTAAATTACCATCAACATCTTTGGCATATATCGTTCCAAGAGCATACGCAGACATTTTTTTGATAATTTTAACTATATCGATAAATAATTAATTTTATAATGAATTTTTATTCACTATTATCTAAATCATTTCTTCTTTTACAATTTTTACAACTATAACCACAATATGTCAAAATGATCTAAAGTGAATAAATCCACACGATTGACATCGTTCACACCATTCACACTAGATTCACACCATCCACACCAAGCACGCCAAGCACCCCAAACACGCTAGGAATATTTATAATAAAAATCCCTAGATCACAGAGCTAAAAAGAATGGAGTATTATATGATGGAGATCTTACTTATATGGGAGGAATCAATGACGTATGGAGGAATTGACAAAATTCGTCACGAAAATGGCACATATAAGGCTTTCTTTTTTTACCACTCGTGGCGTTAATAGTCCCCGAATACTGAGGTGAATATAGCGAAAATAGTAACATAAAACGGATAAAACAGAATGTAAATACAGTACTTATTCTCAAATGGAAACCCATCGGGACTGAGGAAGTGAGTGTTTCCATTTGAGAATCACCAATGTCGGTTGATAATATTTAATAATAAGGAAATACATAGAAATTACAATAAACTTTTATAGTTTAAATTACTTTATATGGCGAATATCCAATGGTACTAACTCCGATTTTACATAGTGACGTCAGCGAATTATATGATATACAATATATATGATACGACGCAAAATAAAAATTGTTAAGTTTATTTTAAAAACGATCGAAAAATCCACTTTATAACTGACTTGAACATTGGAAAAGATTCCAGAAGATTCTATTCAAAAGCTAACAAAGAGAATATAGAAGCTCGCGTTTCCATTTGAGAGTGTTCCATTTGAGAATAAGTACTGTACCACTTTCGTATCGTATAGAGTGCCTATACTGGAAAGAAGTTGGCGCCGAAAGTTGGAAAATCTTTCTGTTTTTTATATGGCTAAATTGCTCCCAAATTGCTCCTTTGGAATCAGTAATTGCTCCACCTGGAACTTAATTACTTAATTAGTTATTTACAAACAAAAAAACTTTTTTGTTTGACTATTTCTATTATCAAAATCTTGTCAAATAATGCATTTTTATACAATTACTTTATATCAAAAAATTGCTCCCAATTTGCTCCATCTAATTTAAAAGTTAGTTATTAATTTCTCTAAATAATAAATAAAATATATTAAAATAAAAAATATTATGAATTAGGTTATGTATTATTAAAACGTATAGGCAATCCATTATACATTTAAGTCGTTTGCATATATTTAAGGATAATTGAATTTTGACAAGTTAAATAGCATTATAAAAAAACAAAATATTTTAATAATTATTCAAAAAAATTAAGATTTAGCTTTTAAATTAAATAGAGCAAACTGGGAGCAATTTATTGACGTAAAGAAATTATATAAAAAAGTATTATTTTGGGAGATTTTGATAACTTAAATAACGGAAAAAAAATTTTTTTTCTTTATAAATAACTAATTAAATAATTAAGTTTCAGGTGGAGCAATTACTGATTTCAAAGGAGCAATTTGGGAGCAATTTAACCATATAAAAAACAAAACGATTTTTCAACTTTCGGCGCTAACTTCTTTCCGGTAGTGCCTATAATAAATATACCCCTGTCGCAGCATCTGCATAACATAGCGAATTTCCAAATCTTGGGCACTGGCGGATCTCATCTAAGACCTGTACCTATTTAAAATAGTTTAGCTTTCTAACGGCCGGTTTTACAAACCGAGTTTAAACTGAGTTTATTAGTTAAACCAAGTTTAAGTAAATGAGACCGTTTTACATATTGAGTTTATCTGTTAAACTCGGCTTATATTTAAACTACCAATAAAGGTGGCTTAACGTAGTTGCTCTGAGATAGTCAGGTACAAAAGTATATCTCAAAAAAAAATTGTTCTTTTATCAAAAATTAAATAATGTATTAATATTCTTCAGTGATTATATTTGTATACCACTTGCTTTTTTTAATTTCCGAGCGCTTATGTTGTAGCAATTTAAAAATATTGTTGAAAAAACGTGGTAAAAACATTGAAAAATGATATTTTTAAATTATATTTCAAAAACGGCGTGGTCAATAATTTTTATTTCTTATTAAATATGATTTGTAACTTTATTTTAAATAACATATTAAAATTTTATCAAATTTCTTTGACACGTTTTCATTTTATTCAAAAAAAATTGAATTTTCCCATAAGAGCCCATGTTAAAATTATAAAACTTTGAAGTCGTTTTTCTCAAAATTGGGGTGGTCAATTTTTTTTCGGTAAGGACTCGTATTATTGGTATTGGAGTAAATAAATATCTAGAGAAGTTTCGTTAAAATCCTTTGAAAAAATCGTTTCATCGACCAACTACCTTAAATCATTTAAACTAAGCTTACCTAGTTAAGATCATAGAAAAGATATAACTACGATGTAAAAAGGAGCATTTGCCTTCTCTATGGCTGAGGTCGTTTTTAGAGATTCGATTATATTTTTATATGATTTTTATATTTCTCTATTAGAGCAATTAAATACTCAATCATGGTGACCACATTACTGGAAAACTTGGAAATGCCAGGGAATTTTGAACTTTTTGGAAGTCAGGGAATTTTACCAGAAGACTGGAAAAAATTAATTTTTATAATTTTGTTTATTTAGGTACAAAACTTCAATCAATTTTTCACTTGTTTTGAGATTAAATTTAAAAATTGGGGCGGATTTCTTTTTTTTTTTTTTGCTCATCATTTACTTTTTTAAGAAAATGTGTTAAAAAGTTATTAAAATTTTTTTTTAGCTTTTTGGGATAAAATAGGGGCAGCATTTTTCACAAAATAGTCAGGGAATTTTTTAATAAAATTTCTGGAAAACCTGGAAAAGTCAGTGAATTTGATCTTTAAAAATCTGTGGCCACCATGCTCAATTTCATTACTCATGAAATTTACTGATCTTTTTTTTCATTTGTGTCATTCATTTTTTTAAATTTATTTTTTTAATTTTATTAATTTTTTTTCTTTTTCTCCTTCTTTTTTTCCTTTATAGCGTTATTTCTATATAGGTTACGTTTGTAGCGTATATCGTGTATGAAGTATATCTAGATACATACGGTTGAACGGTTGGTAAAATAGAGTTATTTTACCGACTTTGGTGGATACAGATACATACATGTATTGTATGAAATGAGCAAATGATTGAAAGCAGGTTCGCCAACACAAGCTTAATTAAACTTTGCTTTAAATTGTATTGTAAAACAGACGCGAAGATAAACTGGGTTTAACTTTTAAACTAGGTTTAGTTAAGCTTAAGCTTAAACTCCGTTTGTAAAACCGGCCGTAAGAGTAAAAGAATTTTTAAAATCGGCTGGGTAATTAGTTTTGGTATTTTTAGGGACCCAAGAACCCGAACGAATTTTGTGCAGCATAGTTGTATCCATCTAAAATAATTTAGTTCTCTAGCAGTGAGAAATTTTTTAGCATCGGTTCGATAGATTATTACTGGCGTTTTCGGATCTGCAAGATCCCGGTGGACCTCATTAAAAGATCAGCTCGACCGTATATTCTAGGCGGACTTTATGTAATATATATATATATATATATATATATATATATATATATATATATATATATATATATATATATATATATATATATATATTCAAAACCAGTTGTGTAGCATTCTACGCCGCATTTGCATCCGCAGGACAGTTGTGGATCTCAGATAACACAACCTGTACCTATCTAAAATAGTTTACCTCGGTAATAGTAAAAAAGTTTCAAAATCGGTCAGTTATTTTATTTTTGACACTTTTAGGTCCTACTGACACTGTCAGACCTTACATAACGTAATCTATATGTATCTAAAATAGCTTAGCTCCCCAACAGTGAAAAAATTTTCAAAATCGGTCGGTTAGTTTATTTTTGACACTTTTGGATCCGATGGACCCTGGCAGACGGGCATATCCCATTTGCGCCCCACGGTTGAAAATGTCAGTTGGTGGTCTAAAGGTTGAGTGTCGTAAACACACCATTTTTTATTGCAGTATACTAGAAGTACACACAGGCAATTAAAAGACAGGACAAGGATGCAACTATTATATAAATGTATGTTCTGTGTATAAATATGTTATAGTATTTCAATAATAGAATAGAAATATACATATAAATACATATACTTATATAATGCAGAGATACATGTTACGTGATATTACATATTACTATAATAGTTAGGATATTACATTAAGTTATTAATACGACATTAATAAAATTGGACATTAGAATGTATTTAAAAAAAAAAAAAAAATAGGTACATGATAAGCAAGCTTTTGTTGGTATCGAATTTTTTTATTTCATTTTGAAAGATTAAAGGTTTTGAAAGTACAAGTTATCATTGGGAATTGAAAGTACAAAATTAAATAGCATGTAATTCTAAAATAAATTTGCGACTTTGTCAAAATTCATAATCAATAATAATTATTCTTCTTAAAGTATTTATAAAAAAAACTCTTTAATATATTAATGAAAAAAGTTAAAAATATGAAAACTAGGCAACTATTAGTTTCGTTTACTTGATTACATACATTTTCATTTGATTTAATATGAAGTTGATTTAAAAAAGAAAAAAATATTTCCGCATCACCAACGTCGCCTACATGCAGTTGTTTATTGTAGATACGGTAGATACTATTTCTGGCTAATAGATGGCATAATAAGTTGCTTAAATAATTTGACAGCAACCAACAGCAGTAGTGTAAAACTAATAATATTACTAACCCTAGAAGATAGATGTCATCACACAGAGGCGGCATGTTTGAAATTATCAAAAATAAAATATATAGATGTCTTATAACCTTTCTTATACATATGTAAAAAATGTTATATTTTTTAATGCAACTGAAGTCTTCATATTACAATTATTATTGACGACGATATTTTTATAAAACGATATGTCTACGAACTAATTACTAATAATTATAATGTCCTAAATAAAAAATTATATTCCTAAATTTTCCCAAATGATTCCCAATCGAATAAAAATATTTTCAATTAAAAAGAAATTTTTAAACTGCTAACTATTTAGCAGTAATGCCGGAACCAATCAGCGTTCAGCACACATGTCACCACTCTATTTATTATAGGCACTCTAGGTTCATTTTCTGAAAATAAATTAAATGTTAACAAAAACCATTTAGTTTAACTTAGAAAGAATAATTAAATTAAAAATTTTTTATTGTTCAGTAATTTATAACTTATTAACAATAATTATGTACTCAAAATTATTTACTCAAACATGTAGTAATTAATTTTGAAGCTTCCCGCTCTGTTTTGGATATAAAATGGATGACATGTCATGACTCTATTTATTATAGGGACTCTAAGGTTAAGCAACATATTATGCCATCTATTAGCCAGAAGTAGTCAAATAATTTTTCACAACCATTTGATAATATTTGAAAGATATTATTTAAGCTACGCGACGTCAGCGCCGCGAAAATTTTTTTCTCTTTTAAATCAATTTCTAAATTAAAGTATAATAGCTCAAAAAATTGCCCTTTAAATGCCCTTTTAAATTTGCCCCATCGAAGCACGAAATTCTTTTTTGATTTAATTATATAATTAGAGAGAAAAAAATTAAAAACATCAAAAAAGAAAAAAAATTTCGCGGCGCTAACTTCGTGTAGCTTATTATGAAACGTCCATATTTGTTGCAAATATCTTAAACAAATCTCCGGAAATTTATCTTCCATATTTGGAAAGAATTTAAAGTTTATTTTATTCAACTTTTGAAATTCTATATACCACAATAATTTCAGCATTAAAAACTTGAATAATACAACTTTTGCCCCAGTATTTAACGTTCATACTAGTTAATTATAATTTTCTTTTCATGTTATTTAAATTTTCCATAAAATTACATACTGTTTTTTTTGTACATTCTAATGTCAAATTTGTTTCCTTGAATCTACAGAAATTTCAATTTAAAGTTCAAAAATTTTGTTTGTTTCAATGTTACACTTTCAGAATGAGGGGATGTATATAAGTTGTACAGATATTTTTCAAAATTTGATCAATAGTACATATAATGTATATTACTATAATAATATTGTAATATAATGTAGACAAACGTAAAAAAGGATAGATGATTTATTTTTTTTCAATTTAAAACTGGATTTTTTCAATATTTGTCACATCCTAAAACTTTTATTACGGTTAACACAGCAAGACATAAACTGACCAGGGGCGCAAAAGGGACCCACCGTGGCAGACTTTACATAACGTAATCTATATTTATCTAAAATAGTTTAGCTCTGTAACAGTGAAAAAATTTTCAAAATCGGTCGGTTAGTTTATTTTTACCACTTTTGGGTCCCATGGACCCTGGCGGACCCTAAATAACGTAATGTATGTCTATCTAAAATAGCTTAGTTCCCAACAGTGAAAAAATTTTCAAAATCGGTCGGTTAGTTTATTTTTGACACTTTTGGATCCCATGGACCCTGGCAGACCTTACATAACGTAATCTATATTTCAAATCACTATATTGAGCCGTACTGTGGGCTGGATTATACATAATAATAAAATTTTCCCCTTAAGGACCCACAAAAAATAAATTTGTGGGTCCTTAAGGGGAAAATTTTATTATTATGTATAATCTATATTTATCTAAAATAGTTTAGCTCTGTAACAGTGAAAAAATTTTCAAAATCGGTCAGTTAGTTTATTTTTGACACTTTTGGGTTCTATGGACCTTGGTGGACCTTACATAACGTAATTTATATTTATCTAAAATAGTTTAGCTCTGTAACAGTGAAAAAATTTTCAAAATCGGTCAGTTAGTTTATTTTTGACACTTCTGGATCCTATGGACCCTGGCAGACCTTACATAACGGAATCTATATTTATCTAAAACAGTTTAGCTCTGTAACAGTGAAAAAATTTTCAAAATCGATCAGGCAGTTTATTTTTTACACTTTTGGGTCCTATGGACCCAGGCGGACCTTACATAACGTAATCAATATTTATCTAAAATAGTTTAGCTCTGTAACAGTGAAAAAATTTTCAAAATCGGTCAGTTAGTTTACTTTTGACACTTTTGGGTCCTGTGGACCCTGGCGGACCTTACATAATGTATTCTAAATCTATCTAAAATAGTTTAGCTCTGTAACAGTGAAGAAATTTTTAAAATTGGTCGTTTAGTTTATTTTTTACAATTATGGGATCAGTAAATCCTGGCGAAACTCATACAAGTCTAGTACTCTAACAGTAAGAAAAGGGTTCTAAGGATCTCATATAACTTATGGCAGTCCGTAAGCTTCTTGCGGACATCATTTAATTAATTAATTCAAATACTTTAACTTACTAACTGGGAAAAATTTTTTAAAATCGATTGGTTAATTAATTTCTGGCCTTTTTAGGTCCCGAAAACCTTGACCTCACATAAAATACCTTAAATCCATTTGAAATGGTTTAATTTTTTAACATTATTAATTATTAGTGAAAAAATTTTCAAAATCGATTCAAAATATTTTTCCGTGCATACATATGTACATTGTACATATTTTGTTTTGTTTCATATTTAATAATAATAATATTATATTATAACATAATCTTCAATTTCTTGTTTACTTAAAAATTCAATAAAAAAAAAAATTCTTCATTACATTAGCTTAGAAAATCTGTTTAATTTACATTTTTCAACATGAGATAGAACCATGCTAATTATAATGCAATAAATGAGAAACAAAACTCTATACATGTATGTGTGTTATAACACATGTATGTGAATAGACTTCACTTGTTCTCACAAAATTCTTTAATAAAAAAGTGAAATATTTTTATACTTCATAAAGAACTGAGATATAAATATAAATTACTTATTAGACTAACAAAGAAAGAAAACTAATAATATAATGGTGAAAATTTACATTTTCTCGAAAAACACTTAAAATAGAAAGAAAATTATAAGAATATTTTCTTCATCATTTTTTTTTTCCTTTTTAACGATGTAAAAATCGAACTGTCTTATGATAGGATCGAATGATAAAAAATGGCCAGAAAACCTACTTCTGGGCATCCGACGTGTCTGGCTAACGAACTTAGCCGAGCCAATTCAGAATCCAGTCCGCACACAAAATTTCATAAGCATTAGACGTTTCGTTTAAGAGTTATCATGGCGACACATATATATATATATATATATATATATATATATATATATATATATATATATATATATATATATATATATATATAAATTTTAGTGAATATCATTTTCGTATTCTAGGGACCTCAAAACACATTTCTGTTATGATCCCGGGCTTAGGTCCCGTCATGACACCTACTGTAATAGCGTATTTCCAGTTTCACTTTTGGAAATTCGCTAAAAGTGGTGACATGTGTGCTGAACGCTGATTGCTTCCGGTATTTTCTATCCAAAGTTTTCGTGAAATACATTGGAAATAAATTAAATGTTAACAAAACCATTTAGTTTAACTTAGAAAGAATAATTAAATTAAAAATTTTTAATTGTTCATTAATTCATAACTTATTAACAATAATTATGTATTTTCAAAAATATTTACTCAAACATGCGACAATTAATTTTGAAGCATCCCGCTCTGTTTTGGATACAAAATGGATGACATGTCAGGACTCTATTTATTATAGGGACTCTAGTATCGTATGAACACGAGTGCCATCTTTGATTTAGACACTTTTTTGAATACACTGAGTTTCGTCTCCTTGTCTCCATAGGTAAAAGCCAAGACTGGTATATGTACAGGTTACCTCATTCGCTTAACAATGGGAGATAAAAGAGACCTGCACGATTCAGGACCGTATTTAGTATAGTTTTCTTAATTATTTTTTTTATAAAAAGTCGTTTATTTATGTATATTTAATAAATACTAACATTAATTACGTGCTAAAAATTGCTACGTAAAATAAATATAACTCTCGTTAATTCGAAACTCGAGGGACTCTTAAAATATTACGAATTATAGAGAGGTTCGAATTTTTAAGCATTTACGATGAATGAACTTGAACTTGTCTCAAAATGTACTTACAATCTTTCTGTCTCTTTCTCTCTGCAACTTTGAATTGCCGAGTGTTTGACGCCGATGAGTTCGAATTTACGCGTTGTTTTGTTACGTAGCCATGATTTTTTCGTTCGAATTACCAAGTGTATAAAAATGTATTGTTTTAGTTCGAAATATAAATAGATTTTGTAGGGAACTCGTGATACTCTGAATTTTAGAGAGTTTCAAATTATCGCAGGTTTGAATTAACGAGAGTCTACTGTATTTAACAACTTCTTTAATAGTAAAAAATACAAATGAACATATCCCATATTATTATTATACTTACGTATGCCTTCTGATATAAAAAATATTAGGATAAAAGTACTTATATAAATGGAAATGCTAATAATAACGTTTAATTAACAAAAAATAAATATAAACGAATATATTTTAAATAAATTATATAGTTAAAAAATATAAATGAACTTAAAATACCGGGTGTGCACTTAATATTGAAAGGTCAATAACCTCTGAAAATAAATACAACTATGCTATAATTATTAATTTTTTATTAAATTAAATAATTTAATTATTAAATTTTCAAATTTAACAAGTACAATATAAATAAAAATTAATGAATGTTTCATTTCTGTTACAAGTAGTCCGTCCCTGATCATTATAAGTACATGTATACAGTGTTAGTTAGGAATAAAATAATTATTAATTTCTTATCTATTTCAGTTAAAATACACTTAAAAAGTAAAATTTGTGAATGTATAATAGTCTTTAAATGTATTATCATTAAAATAATTTTCCATAAACACTCATAAAAAATAAAAAATAATTAAAAAACCTCTAAAATGACGTTTCAGTATAGACCAAAACAATATCAGCTGTCTGCAGGGCAAGTCAGGCCTCCAGATATTGTGTAGTGCCTACAGCTAAATACATTCCAAGCCAGTACATCGCCAACTTCATTAACTACACAGCAACCAGCCAAGGACAAATTCCAATGTTACGTCACTAGAAAGCGGACAATGGAACCATCCAGAACGATTTCTCTTTGTTTTAATGACAATAAAAATTGTATGAATACGCTACCCCAAACAATAAATTAACATTCGTTCGTTCAATTCAATTCAGTCTGTATTAATCCATAAGTAACGGTACACCGTTACTATGTACAAAATATTTTTATTTTAAATAAAATTTAATTGTTAAAATTTAAACTTATCTTTCATTTCTTAAAACTTAGAGCAATATCTTTCAGTAAAAGTGTTTTCAACAATAAGTGATTATTAAAATTCTTAAAAAGGTTTTTATTACATTTTACTTAACAAATGTAATTGGCGATCCTATATAAAACAAAAATCATCGATCAATCAATCAATCATCTATTTGTGTGGTCCAAATACGAGTAAGCTTCGCATCTACGAAATTATATCCGGGACGGTACTTTATTCAACGGAAAATCTCGTGGTACGACAATTGTATTGGCCTTATAAAGATGAGAAAACCTGTTCATATAGAAATCTTGCGTAAAAGCATGGAGATAGTGATCGTGTTCCATTAGCAAAACACAAACGACTCTGTGTAACAGTGCATTTAGGGGAAAAGTAATGCCAACCAAATTTTCGTGGTTTTTGTACTTTCTTTTTCCCCGAAATCTAATTTGTTTTTTAAATTTTATTACAAAAGTAACCTTTTATCTGCTTTAATTAAATTATACATGTAATTGGGAATCACAGAAAGTATACCAAGCAGACTGAATCTATTTTTTTTTAAATCTAGTAACTTTGTCAATGCTGCCCTCGGCAGAAATATAATAAAAGTTGATGTTTTATTAGTGAAAAAAGTAGACACAGTATAACACAGTGCTGGCGTTCCAGACGAAAATTTTGTTAGTCTAACGTTAGCCAACGGAGCTTTCACCGTTACAAACCAGAGGGCACGCATTCAAAAAATTAATATACATTATATATTAAACAACAATTTCTAACATGATGACTGATTATTTTTATTCCGTAATTTTTAAATGTGGCTGTACTTCAAAAATTAAGTATTTATACCGTGAAAAACCGTGAAAAAATATTTAACGTGCATTAATTTTTGAATCAGAGCCCTCTGGTTTGTAACGGTGAAAGCTCCGTTAGCTAACGTTAGGCTAACAAAATTTTCGTCTGGAACGCCAGCAGTGTCATGCACTGGGTAATATTTTTTCTAATGGAATACGGCCAGTAGAATTGGCACCACAAAACAATAGAAAGTATACAACTATCTCTTTTCTGGAACACTCATAAGCATTTCTGGGCACATTAGGCTACTAGGTAGTCATTCATTCCGCCGCACTCCCATTCCCATTTCCCATTTCCCATTTGGGTAATTATTGAGTATTTTTCCGGGAAAATTCCCGAAACCTGAGTAAAATCGATTATTTACAATTAGCTGTACTATTTTACAAATGCGTTTTTAATTAAAGACCGCGACACCGGTCCCTCAATTTACGTGAATATTCATTTCATGGGAATTCAATTTATGCGGATAAAAAATCGCGTAAATTAAATCTGTCATTATAAAAAAAAATACTGGAAATAAAAACTACCAAAAATTGTAGAGAATTTTATAATACAAATGATAACGAAAATGTAGAAATATATACGTTAAAATTTTAAAAATATCGTTTTTTTCGATATCGATAATGCGGTATTTGACAATTTTTTAAAAACCATCTTAGTGTGTTTATTACTTCTTACTAAACTCATAAACACATTTTTAAATTATTTTGTACTATATTTTTAATAAAAATAACGGATCAAATTTTAGTTTTTAAAAAGATCGCCAAAACGATGCTCTCTGTGACGTCAAATCGTATGACGTCATTGGCTCTAAAACATTGAGTAGTAGTAGTAGGTCTAGTAATGAAAATTAATAATTAAAAATTTTTTTCATAGTTACCAAAAAAGTAAACAGTTTTTTTCCTAACTACAAATATAATACAGTAGTATTTTAACTAAAAGAAAGTTTTTTAAGGGGAATATTTGTTAAAAAAGTTTTTAACAAATATTTTAAATGTTAACCAAGGCAACACTGACAAATAAATGAAAGAGATAATTATATATCTTTTATATTCAATAAAAAGAGATAAATTGTACAGATAAATGAAAGAGAGATAATTATATATCTTTTATATTCAATAAAAAGAGATAAATTGTAACTAAGAGGAATTTATGCTCTTTCTTTTAGTTAAAATTCTACTGTACCTACATATTTGAACGAGCTTGTGACGTAGCTGCTTTTGCTTGATGTTTTTGATTACGTCATTTTTAACGTAAATTTTGTAATTTTATTTAATTAAAATTTTTATATTTTTGAATGAAATAACTTGTAAAAAAGCAATATTCAGTATCATTATGACTCGAGCAATTATTTAAAAATCAAAATAGATATTTTTCAACTACTGTCAAATACCCCATTTTCGATAACGAAAAATAGGTTTTGACAGTCCCAATATATTAGGAATACCCACAACTTGCTTCGCTTAAGCCTTCAAAAATGTTGTTATTTTTGAGCTACGATGTACCGTTTACGAGATATTTACGACCAAAGGTTTACGTTTTCGAAAAGCATTGAAAACTAATTTTTTTGAAAATATTTTATTGGTGACAAAACCAATTTGACTAATCAGTCTGAATCAATTAATTATAATCAGTTTATGATGAGTAACTCGGTATCGATCATTTTCGATAACGAAAAGTAAG
Organism: Brachynemurus nebulosus; assembly: GCA_035578155.1. Lineage (NCBI taxonomy): Eukaryota > Metazoa > Arthropoda > Insecta > Neuroptera > Myrmeleontidae > Brachynemurus > Brachynemurus nebulosus. The sequence goes on along the minus strand of JAPWDM010000001.1, from coordinate 83,602,829 downwards.
TTTTGATAGTCCCAATATGTTCGGAATACCCACAACTAGCTTCGCTTAAGCCTTCAAAAATTTCGTTATTTTTAAGCTACGATGCACCGTTTACGAGATATTTACGATCAAAAGTTTACGTTTTCGAAAAGTATGAAAACTAATTTTTTCGAAAATATTCTATTGCCGACCAAAGAAATGGGACTAATAGAGCATAAATTAAACCATTATACAATCAATTTATAATAATTTGTTAGACATTTAGTAGTAAAAGTAATTAAACACATTTAACTGAAAATATTATGTTATTTATTCTTCTTTTCTTCTATTATAACTATTAGGAGTATGTAGCTATTAGGGATATGCTGCTACAATTTTATTTTGTTTTTGGAGTTTAATTTACTTATATGGTTTCTTACATTTTCTTTTACATCAATATTTTGCCGATTGACGTTTTTCCCACGTTTGTCTGTTTTTATTATACAAATATTTCGATCAAGCTTTTAGTTTACTTTTTTAGTTTACATTTTATCTTGTACGCAATATCCTGATTTAATTTTTGTTTTTACCGGAAAACTAACCTTTTTGTTTTCAGTGAATAACGTTCCGACCCTGTATTAATTAAACCTTTTTGTATATTTGTCGCCAGTAAATCGCGATTTCGCTTTCGTTTCTTTCCTTCCGAAACAGGTGTTGTTTAATTTCCATTAGTATTATTTGGGAAAGTTTCGTCCAAATTAAAATATATATCCGAATTAACAGTAATAGTTAAAGCAGAAGACAAAAACTGTCCATTATTTAAATTTAAATGGATAAAATTATTTAAATTGTTTAAATTACATGGTTTAAATTGTTTAAATTATACGATTAAATTCAGATAGAGCTGTTAAATTAATTTTTTCATTATCAGCGTCCATATTTTGAAATTAAAATAAATTATAATTATATTTTAATAACAATAATGCTACGAAAGGATTCGTCTAAACTCAATAAACATTAAATATGACTAAAATTGTGAACACCATTATTCACTTACATTGATAACAGAAGAAGGAATACCAAAATGCGTGTAGTTCTGTATGTACCTACAATCCACTCTAACATGTAGCCCCTTAATAAAAGAAATCACATACATATACCTTTTTTAATCTAAATAAAAAGTTAATTTTTTGTTTTCTCTTTGTTACAACTGCACATGCAACAAAAATTTCTTAAACCATTTATTCTTAGGTTGTTAAAATTTAAAAAAAGTTTATAGACTATAACTTTTTTATTTCCTAGAATTTTAGGATGAAAATTTCACCAAACGATAGCTTAAATGTAGCTGAATCCAATGATATAAAAATCTCAAAAACGAAAAATTTGCAGTTGTAACAGTTTTATTCTCAATGTGCGATATGATAGACAAAGGTAAATGCAGATGTTGGTAAAAAGTTCTTTTTGGCTTACGCTCATAACATGTACACGATGTACATCATGTACACTTCTTCTATATTGTTCCGTGTACGTAATATACCTATACCCCCTTTCCCCACTGTGAGGAAAGTCGCTATAGTTCGGGAGACGGTAGTTTAGCTAGACACGTATCGAGTTGTTCATTTCCGATCAGTCACTGTCATTACGTACATCAGATATTCTGCAAAAAGTCATTTTATAGATACATATTCCAATCATTATTTTAATATGGTGGACTTGTTTTCCTTGTTTTAAATAAAATGAGTAGTGATAGACGATATGATGACTCCTTTTCAGGTCGTCGAAATACATCCGATGAACCACCAAATTCAAGATTATTTATTGTTTCGAATAAAAATTTAACGGAAGATGATTTTCGTGAAGCATTCTCGAAATTTGGAAATATTGAAGAAATATGGGTAGTAAGGGATCGTACTACAGGAGAAAGGAAAGGTCATTATTATTAATATAATATAAACAATAAATTTAATAATTAACTTTTTAAATCTGTAAGTAATAAAGTTCTAATAATATCTAAAATATTATCAGGTGTCACTTATATTAAGTATTCGAAAACTTCCGAAGCTGCTGCAGCTATGGAAGAAATGCATGGACGTACCTTAGGAAATTCAAATCGTCACATAAAAGTTATGATTGCTTCTAAGTGAGTATGAATCATAATTTTATTTCTACGTATTTTCGTATATATTAATAAAAATAAGCCAAATTTTTTTTTTTTTTCAAAAATATATTTTCTGAATTTTTATTTTTATTAATTGTTACAACATAAGTTGTTTCGAAAAACGTGTGAAAAAGTTCACACTACAGAAAATTAGGGTTTCCACAAGTTAGTAAAACAGACTGATATTATATTCTGAGGCAGTAAACACAAATACAAAACGCTTTTTTCATTCTTATATTGTTTTTATAGCTAATTTGAATATTATTTTTCCAATAATCTGTTTTTCTCTAATGGTTTTCACACTAGTAAAAAGTTCACAATTTGTTGAAAGGAGTTGGACTCAGCGTCGGGCCGACAAAAAATTTTGTACGACAAAATAATAGTGCAGTTTTGAACAAATGGCATGGTCTTATGGAACCGCGATTATTCAGTGAAGTACTGGCGTAATATGTTTTCAACATACACAGAATGTTTTTATAAATAATTTAAATTAAAAAAAAAGTCTTTGCACTTTGACCGGGTTCATAACCGAGACTCCGGACCCCCGGGCAATTGATCTACCTCACCCCCTCTTGCCGGCCTTGCACCTTTCTCAGTAATCTTTTAATAATTCTGAAAGAAGCCCATAGACTTGAGTTGTATTTCGTCATTTTAAGTATTTTTAGCTTTTTTTTGATGATAACAATTTTTATAACAAGAAAGACACAATGTACCGTAACAGAATATTTGTCAGTGTTTTAACTATTTTCTATTTTTAATCGAAATTACAAAATTGGGAATTGTTGCCTTTCATACCTTAAAAAATAAAAATAATAAAAAATAATAATAATTTTGTTGGAAGAAAAAATATATTCAAGCCGAATCAAAATTATTCATAAAATTAAGACTTATTCCTTTTAAATTTCAATAATAAAACTAGTATATCAACGATATTAAAAACTATTCATTACACTTCAGTTGTACTAATTGTTGTATATACTACGAATGTTTTTCATCTCTTTAACAATATGAATGTAATTATTATTAATTATATTGTAATAATTCAGAGATTCTTATCACTTGAGAGATGAATAATTTTTTCCCTCCAAAATGAAAATTTCCAACCACCTTTCATGTTTTAGAGTTTACATATTTTCAAACAAAATTTAAAAAAAAATACCCCTGTTCAACATGTATCGATCTAAAAAAATAGTTCAGCTATCTAACAGTGATAAAATTTTCAAAATCGGTTGAGTAAACTTTAAATATCGGTTTTTGTATGTATTTCATTTTTAAATTTTTAACGTTGAAAACGTTTGTAGGGACTTATTTCAAATTTCAGAAGAACCGAGACAATCCGGCTTAATTGCGCGGCCGGCAGGCCGGATTTACGAAAAAGCCGGACCATCGAGAGACCGTTTAAAATGTAATGAATTTGAGACCCCTTATAGTTCCTCTAAAAAGTTAACAGCAAGCACTGCTGTTCTATGTACTGGGTTTGTAGGCACTTCTCAAAACTGGCTTCTTCAATTACTAAAACCTAAATATAGTAATTTCACGTGTAGAGTAAAAAGATCACTGTACATTCATTTACAATAAAATCTTAGAGTTGGAGGTTTTTAATTTAAATTCTATTTTGTACTATAGTAATTGACTGTAAATATAGAATGTAAATGTGTGTAAAATTGTATCTACTATTTGTTATCAGTTATTCTCTTAAAACTACAACTTTTAGAATCGGGCCGCATTACTGGAGGGTCCGGATTTTCGAGGGCCGAATTATCGAGGTACTACTGTAATCATATTGTTAGGGTACTTCTACTAGTGCTAGAAATTTGAAATCATAATTATTATGAATTTTTACAAAGATAAATTATTTGTAACCACTTATTAATACACTAGAAAGAAAGTGCGACTAGTTATCTGATGACATAAACGCTACGACACTCAGACAAATAACGAGAGAAAAAACACCTTTTGGCATTTTCAGTATTTTAAATACAAGTGAATTTTTACTGTTTATTTAATATATTTTGTTGTAAATTTTGTTGTAACTAATTTGTAGAATTTTATCTTACTTTTTTAACCCTTGACAACTGGTTTACTCACTTTTTGAAACGTAAGTAGTCTACTAGGGTACAAAGGTTATTTTCTTAAATTATTGGTTAATTTGCTTTAAAAATAGTAAAATATTTTTAAAAAATACTAAAATATTTTCTTGAGATCATAACACATTTTATTTAATCGTTTTTACAAATATTTTTCGTGGAAATGTTTACGCATATGAAATTAGAATTTAAATAGTACTAATTTAAACATTAACTTAAAAGTAAAATTGTATGTTTGCATGTTTCAGGAAATTTAGTTATCTAGATCCATTTACACATAAATTTAATTAAATTAATTAATTAAGTTTAATTTGGTCCATTATTTTAACTAAGACTCAGTCTACTGGGGTACAAAAGAACTAAATCGTTAATAATCGAAATAAAAAGTTTGTAAAGAGAAGGTAATCAGTATGGAGGGTAGATATAAGAAGGACTATCTTGTACGGAAAACAATAGAAAAATAGTTCAAAAAGTGTCCCGTTTTAAGTACTAAGTAACAGTTCAAAAACTCGCCAGAATAGCGCTAGAGTAGCAAAAGAGTATGAAATGAACTTTGTAGTTGTCAACGGAGTGAAGTGTGCTGTCCAATAACCTACAAAAAAATCGCTGTGAAACACGTTAAAAGTAATTCATAGTTACGTGAACTTTTAATGTCTGTTAGTGATTTTATTGTTTTATAAAAATTTTTAAAATAATAAAACAATTATATGTAACAATTGGGTTTTTGAATAAAAAATAAATATCATTTTTTTTATTTTATTTTAATTCTACATCATAAATAATATTGATAATCGATACGAAAAATTTTTTAAAAATGATATATAATAAGTAATAAATTAATTAAAACTTGAAAAATTTTAAAAAATATCATTTGGTTAAAAACAGCACTACAAAAGATCGCGATGTCTGTGACGTCATAAAGGTAATATGTCAAAAGTGTCAAAATTATTAAAATTTAGTAGGAAAAAATATTGATGGTTGTTTCACTGATTTCGACGTTCAAAATCTTGAGGGACATTTTTTTCGGATTTATTTTTGTATTGCTATCACAAAGTGGTACAAAACAAGCTCGATATTTCTTTAGTTTCGATATTTCGACAGTGAAGTTTATAGTAAGCAATAATTTGGATAGAAACAAAAATTTCAGAGCAACAATAATTTCATAGTAACAATAATTTCATAGCAACAATAATAGTAGAAGAGCTGCTGGCCGATTTGCGATAGTCATTTCAACACGTGTTAAATTGAGAGGATAGGATCTGGGATACTACTTACTCTACACAAAAATTCAGTTCTGACAACCCGGCCGAATAGGCTTGCCAGAACTGAATTTCTATGTATAGTAAGTATCCGAGATTCTATCTTCTTAATTTAACGCGTGTTGAAATGACCATCGTAAATCGGCCAGTAGCTCTTGGTCTATAATCTATTTGAAAATAAAAAGACACTAATGTAGCTATGTTCAGGCCATATTACCTTTATTACGTCACATAAGCGCTCGGAAACTATCGGCCCGTTATCGGTTCTAAGTTTAAAAATTTATTTTTAATTTAATATAACTTCTTAATTATTACGTTTAAAAAAAATAAAAAGAGTTTTCTTATAAAACTTATATATGATCTTTCCATTTATAACAAAAAAAATTTTTCTTCAAAAACCTAATTATAATAAAAAAAAAAAAAAAAACAATAATTACGTAACAACGCCGATGTTTTTCTTTCCTTGTTTACTTCTCTAAATTTACCCTTTTGCTACAGTAGCGCCGCCACTATTTACGCGTTTCTATAGACACTTTTTGATACAGAGATGGTCCTCCTTATACAGTCTGTTAAGTAAGATCGTGGTCAACCATACTCACAAATGGTAAAAGTTTTTCTCTAAATATTTTGTGAGCAGATAGAGTGAACCTTTACCTACTACGCACTTTAAAGAAAGATTCAGTTGTTTGTCTTTTGTTAGAATAACAAGTGAAGAACCATGGGTGCCAAATACGCGACACGAATGTCAAATCTGGCATCGTTACATTCGACTGGCCGTCACAGTCGCCCGATACCAATCCGATTAGGTCACATATCAAGTACAAACTTCGAGGAAAACGCATATATACATTTAAAGCAGTTAACTCGCGAGATTCGTCTCAATCTAAAAAATTGAAATCTAAGAAATTCGTCAATTTAACTAAAAGTATGCCTCGAAAATAGCGTCACCACCGGCGATTATCGACGCCGGTGGTGACTGGACACCTTATTAAGCTAATTGCGTCGTAGGCCTCATCAAGTGGAACGTATATATGTATTTCAAAATTTTTTTAAATAAATTTTTATATAAATTATTTCGAACACGATCTTACTTGACAGACTGTATCTACCCTCCATAGTAATCAGTAATCAAATGGAAATACATAACCTCAATTGTGAATACATGATGGTTACAGTCCAGTAATAACAATTTAAAAAAAATAACTTTGAAAAAAATAAAATTAGATTTGTACCCCAGTAGACTAACTAGGGGTTAACATCTATTTGTTGGATGTGAACACACATATATCCCTTCGTTCATGTAGTTAATTAGTTTTAAAAAACTATGACGTTTGATCTACTAGAAATGCGTAAGTGAGAGTGAGACCAAAAAAAAAAGAATTTTTTTTTATACTTATTATGTATATTTATCTATACTTAAAAATACTTCCAGAATTTTTTTGGAAATATCACGGTGAATAATTCGAAAGTTCCCATTTTTATTACGGTCAAACTGTTGACTTAATTAAAAATTGTTCGGATAAGAGTTATAGCTACGGGTGAGAGCAATCGATTGCTATGATCAGGAGCTTTATAGCTCTCGTGGCTTTCTAGATATGATGGAAACTTACTATTTTTTCACTTATTCAGATCTTACTATATAAAATTTTGATAATATTTCTTTCTTTAATTTACATTCAAATTTTTGTTAAGAAATCTTTCTGTAAAAGAACTTTATAATTATAATGTGAAATATTCATAAACTTCTCAAAGAAGTATTCTACTTATAAACGAATGTCGTGTACTCTATAATACCAATCATTTTAATTAGCTTAACAAAATCTATCAAAACATTTAAAAATATGTCCAAAAAAAAAAAAAAAAATTAACTTTAATAAACTTAAGAATTTGAATAATGTAGAAGTATATTATGGCTTTTGGTAACAATGTTTTAGAATCACTCGAAGCATCAATTATGTTGGTACATTTCGAATACCAATAGCTTAAAAACCATTGATTTGGAAACCACAAAATTTTGAAATTTTAAAATTTGATTCATTTTTTCAGAACAACTAGAAACGAAAATAAAATTTCCAAATTTTTGTTAGTTTAATTACAGTACACTCCCGGTTATCCGAGCCTATGGAAAGGAAAATGTACATCAGTAAATGTGGTTTTTGTTTTGTTTTAGGCGTGATCAAGGATCTGTTCGTGAAGGTAATGAAGAAGAACGTTTGCTACGATTATTTATAATTGTTCCTAAAACAATGACTGATGATGATGTTCATGATTATTTCAAACAGTTTGGCGAGATTGATTATGCATCAGTAGTGAAAGATAAAGAAACTAGGGAGAGCAAAGGTTTTGCTTATGTTAAGTATTTTAAGTAAGTCTTTTTGTTGTTTGTATCTAATACCATAATAAAAATAACTAATAGCGTTATTCTGTAACAATGGTGTATTTAGCAGAAAAAAACTAGCAGAAAAAAATCGCAACGTCAAGACCATGCGTTTAAAATATTCTTTGAGAATAATAAAACGATATTTGAACAGGCGAACAGTTAGCACCGGGGTGGCCAACCCAAATGATATTGCGGGCCACTTTGGAAGCGCATCATAACTCCGCGGGCCGCATATAAAATTTCTGTTCCCATATATTATGTATTTTTTTTTAAAACATTGATTTTCACTACCTTAGTCATTATAAAATAAACATATTTTGTATAATTGTGATGAATCTCGCGGGCCAAAGGAAGTTAAAGGCGGGCCACATGCGGCCCGCGGGCCGCGGGTTGGCCACCCCTGAGTTAGCACATATCGACTAACTGAACTACAACATCGCGTTTCGTTTGTAATATGTACGTACTCACAACACATTGAATCAGATTGATTCAGATTCATCTAATCATTTTGTTCCAAAATAAAATGGAAAAATTACAAAACTGACAAGACTTAACGTTTTGAAATCCACATCGATACTCTTCATCCAACTAATAAACTAATATACAAGAAAAATTCAGCAAATTTTTCGCACCCTAAATATTGAAAAGTAAATGAAAAAATAAAAAAAGGGTTAAAATTTGTATCGCGCATACATTATTGTTAATTAGAAACAAAATTTCGGGAAAACGGCTAGCCGTGTATTTTTGCTGGTTATTACTGATATAATTGATATAATAGGCTACAAAACACCATGCCAGTAGAAAATACACGGCTAGCCATTTTTCCGAAATTTTGTTTCTAATTAACAATAACTAATGTATGCGCGATAGAAAATTTAACAATTTTTAGCCGAATTTTTCAGCTGCAAAAATTAGACTTATATAGCCTATACTAGACTTATATAGCCTATACTAGACTTATATAGCCGTTTTCGTATATATATATATATATATATATATATATATATATATATATATATATATATATATATATATATATATATATATATATACACCCGCTACTTTTTGGGTAGCGGGGGGGGTGAAATTTGGTAAGTGAGGCTCATTCCGATGCACAACAATACTATAAAAGTGCGGTCAAGTTGCCCCCCACCAACCTTTAAGTGGTTTGTGGGGGGGGGGCAACAAAACAATAAAACTTTTCCAAACCGGTTGGAAATAATGTTTCGGTCAATTATCTACAATATATCTAAAATTCAGCTCCCTAGGGTGATTTGGAAAGACTAGAGGGGGAAAAAAGTGTTTTGGCTGGATCTAACACGCCTACAGTCCCCCAGAATTAACTGGAGGGTTCAAATTTGGTATGTTGATAGAGTTCGTACCTTGGGTCTGCTTTTTGGAGGTTTTAATATGTTACCCCCACCCCCACCATTTTTAAGCTACAATTTTATACTTTTTCGACGTTTTCCAGGTTTGTACCACTCGCACAGGTCACCCAAATAAACCTAGAGGGCTGAAATTTTGTATTCGGATTGAGTTAGTATCAAGGTGATGCCTTTTGGGGGTCTCAACTTTTAATCCTTACCCCCACCGTTTTTATACTAAAAAAAAACATGATTTTTCTTGTTTTTTAGCAGTTTTGTTCGGGTTAAAGTCTCCCCAAATAAACCTAGAGGGCTGAAATTTTGTGTATAGGTTAAGTTAATAGCCAGTCACTGCTTTTTGGAGGTTTCAACTTTTAACCCTTACCCCCACGATTTTTACGCTAATGTTTCCTTGATTTTTTTTCTAATAACACGCCTAGAGACTCTTTTTGTACGTGTATTGAGTTAGTATCCAGTTAGTGCCTTTTAGGGATTCCACATTATTCTTTTCCCCACTTTTCCATTTTTACATCGAAATTCAATGGTATTGCTATACCTGGTTAAAATGATTTATTTTAATACCAATATAAGTAGGCAAGGTAAATTAAGAAAAAAGCCAATATAAGTAGGCAAGGTAAATTTAGAAAAAAAGTGAACTAACCGTAATAAATATTGTAATTTAAATAAAAATATTATTAAAGTCAGTTTTTATTTATAAAATATAAATTTTGGATTTTTTGAAAAGAAAAAATATCTTCATAAAGGCCTTCCAGTTCACTATTTAAGGTCCTTTTTTAATATTTAAAAATAAAACACAAAAGCTATTAGCGGATAAGCATGGGTAGGAATGCCCTCGTACGAATTGTGTTGGCTTTTTTCCTTCTAACTGCTATCGAGATAAAATTGAAATTTACTGAAATTCAGCCCTTAAAAACTTAATCCTTTTTTTAAAGCCCCCATCAGCCGGACACTTATCATAGTTTTGAAAATACCAAAATGACAATCCGCCAGTACCCTTTTAACCACATTTAAGTACCGTGGAAATACCGAAGATGTAGCGAAAAATTCGACTTCCGTGATGGGGCCCCGCTGCTCACGGCGTTTTTTTATTTTTTTTATTTAACTACTTTCCAATATTTAGGGTGAGAAAAATTTTCAGAATTTTTCTAGTATATTAATTTATTAGTTGGATGAAGTATCGATGTAGATTTCAAAACGTTAAGTCTTGTCAGTTTTGTCATTTTTCCATTTTATTTTGGAACAAAATTTATTAGATGAATATGGATCATTGAATATGTTGTGAGTACGTACATATTATAAACGAAACGCGATATTGTAGTTCAGTTAGTCGATATGTGCTAACTGTTCGCCTGTTCAAATATCGTACTATTATTCTCAAAGAATATTTTAAACAACGTATGGTCTTCCATCAATAATGGTCTTCCAATAACCATCGTTATTTTCTGCTAAGTACACCCGTTAAATTTTTTTCTGACCATAAAAGCACTTATCTGTATGAAATATTTATATTTAGGTGAAAATTTTTGGAAAACAACTTGTCCTATTGTTTTGATTACTATAGCATTTTATTGCCTATTGAATAAGTACTGACTCGTAAAAATTTTAACTGTTTTCGATTTATCGTTTTTCCGCAATTAGAAACAAAAAATTTTTTTGGTAGAGATAAAGACACTTACAGCTTTAATATATTTATGTTTAGGTGAAAATTTTTCGAAAATGACTTGCCGTATTTTTTTGGTTATTTCAGCATTTTAATTCCTATCGAATAAGAAATAACCTATAAAAATTTTAACTATTTTCGGTGTATCGTCTTTTTGCAATATTAGAAGAAAAAAAATTTTTGAAAAAGAAAATTTTGTCAAAATACCTTATTATATATTTTGGACCCTTTTGAGACTCTCAAGACACTGGAGGACAATTTTGATTCCCCATTTTTTTTTTCTCGATCTCATTAGTATTCGTACAAAATTTAGTCAGGGTCCATTCAACCTTTTATTCAGGAAGTTTTTTGGGACCCTAGGACCCTGGAGCACAATTTGAATTTCACCTTCATTTTTTCCTTATTCTAATAGTACTTAAGCAAAATTTAGAGGTCATTTCCCACAATTTACTTTGGATCCTTTCTGGGACCCGAGGATCCGGGAGGATAATTTCAACCTAACGTTCATTTTTTCTGTAATCTCAATAGTATTTGAGCAAAATTTGATCAAGATCCGTTTAGCCGTTTATTTTGGGCCTTTTTAGGACCTCAGGATCCTACGAGACTTAAGTCCGCCACTTACAATTTAAAAAAAAATTCCTAAAAATGGAGCTGTTTTAGAGAATTTCGAGATTTTGATCATTTTTATGCTTCATTGACTACATTAATGACAAACACAATAAAATTCTGTATGTGAGTACACGCAGAATGTTTATTTTGTTATTGTCGTAGTACAGGTATCATAGCAGTGAACTAGTCACTGGCATCTAGATATTTTTTTGCTTATTAAAATTAATAAAACTGAATCAACAAAAAACAAAAATTTAACATTCTTACCATTGAAGATGGGTTGAAAATTATTAGAAATAAATAGAAAACGGTAAGCCACGTGTGTGTCTCACTGTGACAAATGTAATGTTAGCCGCATGACTACATACAGTCAGATTAATCAGAAATTGAAAAAATTTAATTTATTTTTTTAATTTGTTTGGTAACTTAATGTACATTTTGTTTTATAAACTTTACATTTTAATTTATTAATAAACTTCTTAACTCTTTAAATGATTAAGACGAGTTAACTCGTCCTGCAATATGGCGACTCAGGCGACTAATCAGAAATTGAAAAAATATTAATTTATTTTTTTAATTTATTTAGTAACTTAATGTACGTTTTGTTTTATAAACTTTACATTTTAATTTATTAATAAACTTCTTAACTCTTTAAATAATTAAGACGAGTTAACTCGTCCTGCAATAAGGCGGCTCAAAATGCTGTGATATGTATATATTCACTGATACAGGTGCCGCTATCTGTGACAGATGTTTCGAAATACGGTATAATTCTAAATAATGTTCAATTGTTTCAACATAGTTTAGTATAATTTATATTTTGCAAATTCTTAGGCCGGATTCACATTAACGGTCCGCTCTCGGTACGATATCGCTACGCTCCCGATTCGATAAAATATTCTTACACAAAAAACAATGAGGGTATTCACATCATCGCTCCGCTCTCGGTACGATATCGCTACGCTTCCGATTCGATAAAATATTCTTACACAAAAAACAATGAGTGTATTCACATCATCGCTCCGATATCAGTCGCGTTATCTCGCTCCAATATCGCTCCAATAACAATACCACTCAGATAATGTTTTATCGGAGCGGTATCGAAACGATATCAGACCTATATCGATAGTGTGAACACGTTTTTGATTCCCCTCCGCTCCGTTTCTCAGCCTTCTTCATTTATTTGAAAATTATTGTATTAGGAAAACATGACAAAACACAACGACGACGCGACGTCTTGCTAATGTATTATAATACATATTACTAATTAACTAATAGATATATTGTATTATAATATATTCTCCTAATACAATAGTGTTTAAAATGGAAACAAAATTTTATCAGACCGAAACCGGAGTGAGAGTGGAGCGAGAGCGGTACTATAGTATGAATGGAGAACGAATAGGTACCAGCATGTTATCACCACTGTAATGTGAACACAACAAGATTATATCGGAGCGAGAGTGGAGCGGGAGCGTACCGAGAGCGGAGCGTTAATGTGGGATCTTTGAATTTCTTTTTCATTTAAAAAAAATTTTCTCTATGGTTAAAATAAAAGAGTTAAATGTATAATAAATATTTTACTTTGGCCTCCTATTAATCTTACTATGAAATTGTTATTTAGTCCCGCGTTGTAACACTTTCATAGTGCCGATTGTAATACTAGATGTTCGCGTGACGCTTTGGTACAAATTCAATGAGAAATATGTAAGTATAAAAATTATAAAGAATTTTTAAAATAGGGAATACAAATGAACAAAAATGCATGAAACATTCATCAAAATCCGTTCAGTAGTTTTTGCGTAATGCGTGCACATGCTCAAAAAGATTTTTGAATTTTCCGGAGAAAAATTAACGTTACATCGCTTTATTATAATAAATATTTAAAATTTTTAATAAAGTAAATTATTTTTGGCACTTATGCGTTAGCGACACCCACCATTTTCTGTTCAATAATATGTCTCTTAGTACTCTATAACATATATTTTTATGGAAAGATTTTAGTTGGTAGAACATAATAATATTTAAATACAAATGCATGCCATGGTCGGTACTACATATATTACTTATGTATAAAAAGGACCATAAAGTATCTGCCTTATTTCTGAAACAGTAGAACTCCAAGATATGCAACAAAATGTTCCTTTCCCCTCTGAGTTGCAGTTCTTCGAGTTCCTGTGACGATCTAAAAAATATATTTTTCGACTTGTTATAAAAAAAAAATGTTTTAACTTGTTATAAAAAAATAATTTTCAAGGTTAATTTTACTATGAATATGAATATTTGAATGAAATCAATAAAATTATTTCAGCGTACTTACTAAATAAAATTACATCTAACTCAACAAAAGTTATAAGTTTTAGAAACTTTATTTACCTAAAGATAATAATAATAACAATTGTACGTCTTAAATGTTATATTATTGTAATAATAATAAACATTAACTTAATAAATTGCAACAAAATACTTAAACAATGTATAGTAATAACTACAGTTCGGCTAAAACCTGTTGTAGTTATAAAAATATGTAGGTAAATTACATGTACACATAACTAATTTGAAGATACATGAACCGTTTATGGCAAGTAAATGATCTGAACATACGCACATACTTAAGAAAATAGTGTACATGTGTACGCAATATGTAGCTCGCCCCTCTCACTTAATGTTTTCGTTGCACTTCTTAGAGTCTGCAGAAAGTGGATTTTTTCTGTAACATAATTAAATACATTCATAACTACGACAAATAAGTTTAGACAAACGTCTAGCTTTATCTGCCGTTTGTCTTCTTTTGTTAATGCGATGACGGGTCATGACGAATTATGACGAAATGATCAACTGGTATACTATTTTGACAGCTAATTGTATGAAACTGTTGACGTGGTAAGACGTGGTTTATGAGCTAGTAAAGTTTCACTTGACGTCTTACAAAGGAAAAAACTCTAACAAAGGAGAAATCAATCTCTATTTTGTTTTATTAATAAAAAAAAGACAAACGACAAGTAATGTTGGACTTTTGTAAATTTAAACTAGTTTATCGTAGTTATGAATGTATGTAATTATATTATTTTAGAAATAGGGTAGATATTTTACTTTATGGTCTTTTTTATACATAAGTAATATATGTAGTACCGAATATGGCATGCATTTGTAGTTAAATATTATTATGTTCTACCAACTAAAATCTTTTCATAAAATATATGTTATAGAGTACTAAGAGAAATATTATTAACAGAAAATGGTGGGTGTCGCTAACGCGTAAGTGCCAAAAAAAAAATTATTTAAATAAAAAAAAAAATAAAGGGATATAACGTTAATTTTTTTCATGACTTTGCCTAAGATGGCCACACAATATATTAAACTTAATTAAATCGGCTCAGTAATTTCCACAAAAAATTTTTTTTCGAAAATTTTGGTTATATTGTTTATTCATAAACTATGAGCCTTGGAGGGTTGAAATGTGTCAGGAATGTATCTGGGGCTAAGAAGTATTATTTCCTATAAAAACAATCAATTTTGCGTCAAGGGTCGTTTTTCCTATCTTACCCGGCTATGCCCTTTGTAGCAATAATAACAAACAAAAAGAAAAAAACGACCACCACAGACCAATGAACACTATTATATTATACTACTAAACAAAGCGTAAAGCCAGTTTCTAGGCATTTTTCTTGAAGTAGGTAACAGGGTGAGACGGGTGAAATTTAATGAAATAATATAATGTCAATTTTTGAGCAAATGCGACTATAGTTATTGCAGGACATAATTTGTATACGTAAGTATTTTGAAAATAAAGTGAATACCACTTTTTTCTTTCAAAATTTTGCAGTTTCTTCTCAAAAAAGTAAAATTTTATTATCAATATTATATTTTTACAATAATTATTTGAAAACGTTACTACGGATACCATTCATTACTATATTACAGAATACTATTAAGGTCGGAACTTGGTCGTAACTGACTGCCTCAATTATATATTTATATAATTAGTCTATATAATATAATATATATATATATATATATGTATATATATATATATATATATATATATATATATATATATATATATATATATATATATATATATATATATATATATATATATATATATGTTCATTGGTCTGTGACGACAACACATGTTACCAAGTCTACTAGTTGTGTGTAATCGGTATATATTGGGGGAGTTGGTACTTTCTCACTCACTGGCGAGTTTACTGACCAGCTAATAATAGCAAGCAAGTTTGTATAATTCTTTCTGCGACCTCAGGGTGGGTCGTAGAAGCTATTTGAAGGTCGTAGGAACAATTGATTATGGATCACACATCCATTTCCTACCCATTTCTATAAATTTCGAGGGTCCTTTGAAATTTTTAAGTGCAAAGGGGGTTGTGCATCAAAAAGATTGGGAACCTGTGCCTTAAACAACTGATTGACAGTATGTGCGCCCTTAACAATTAAGGGGAGATTTGCTAAAAAAAATAATAATCCATTTTTTTTTTCATAATTATGTTCTTTAACGTGTTAAAAATATACTCCTAAAATTTTACCTAAAAAAAAATGAAAAATCAGAAAGTTATGGGTATTTTAGTGCACGCACTTTATTAGGCTCATTTCAGACCAAGCCAGTCGCGTCCAGTGAATTCACGTCAAGTCTGACGCATCTTGATTCAACATACACCGATTCAATGCAATTGCAAAATAAACTGTATTTTTGCTTTCAAATATAATCCAGTCAAGTCAAGTCAATCAGTCAATGTACGTCATCTGTCCATTTTGTACATGCGTATTAAGAGATAAATATTATATGTGTGTGTGGTACATTGATATCAGAATGCGTATGTACCATACAATAGATGAAGTACACATGGCTCACATTATCTTTTTTGAAGCAAATCGCTACACTGGTTAACAGCACGTTAACACCTTCCATAACCTATAATGTGTTAGTGGTAATAAATATTTTTTTAATTTGTATACGATTATTGTTGTAATTTGAGACTATTTATTAATAAATATTCTAACAATATTTATAACAACAAATATAACATCAGTAAATATAGAAAAAATTTAAATTAAACCTTGTTTAACCGCCATATTGGTCAACACTAACCCTTTTTTGGCTTCATTTTCATATACATTGAAGATATATATATATATATATATATATATATATATATATATATATATATATATATATATATATATATATATATATATTTATTATGTACTCCCTCTATCTCTTCAATACTCAGAGGTGTGGTATGGGTTGTGTATAATCAAATCACAGAGCATATTTCTTATGTTATCTATGGTATAATATAATTATTATGTATGTATATGTAGTATATATTATTTTTTCAAAATTAATATAATCATAATCAAATAATACGTTATTCAAACGTTAAATCCTTAAATCATTGTTAAACATGGACTTAGAACAATTAATATTACTTGCTATAAATTATCCAGAAATTTATAATCTTAACCTCCGCATTATTATTATTGCATTTAATACAAGATCCATTTTCAAACATCAAGTAATAACTAATTTAAACTGACTGATTTGACTTGACTTGGCCTATCTGAAAGCATCTGACTGGCTTGACTTGACGTGACTTGACTGGACTTGAAATGACTTGACTAGCTTGGTCTGAAATGAGCCTCATAATTCAAGTAAAAAATTTTAAATGTTTTTTTCTCGAAAGTACGTTTTTCGACATGATTCCTCATGTATCTCAAAAAATATTTGAGATATCGGCATAAATCAAAGTGCATATTATTCCTCGATACCGTTATTTGGGTAGGAACTAGGATCTTTTGATTCCATAATATATTTTCAAAATGGCGGCTGTTTATAGTCGAGAAAAAGCGGTGATTTTTTAAAATTTATTTTAAAAATGCGATTTCTCGCTGGTTTTTTATTTATTTTCTTAGATCCTAGTTACTGCCATAACTGTATATGTATATTTTCAGAAAATTCTTGATTTTTTGATTTTGGTTCACTGGGGGTTTCAGAACGTGAGGAATCATCAAGGTGGAAAAATCTCACAGTGTCGACTACAAAACCATTTATACCAAGCTCATTTTTGAATTTAAAAAAAAAAAAAAAATTTGTAATCTCAAGACATGTAGAAACAATGTTGTATATTTAGTTTTTTAATAAAATATTTATTTGTATAAAAAAATATTAAAAAAGGTCGATTTTTGATGTTTTTTTGGTGAATCTCCCCTTAAACAGTTTAACTAGATTAAAATTGTGAGGCTCATCGATTTCAGCTTAACAGTTTAGTCGAGATAACAGTCAAGTGTATGCGCCTAGCCTTACCTAAATCGGAAAATCGAGCGAATTATTTAAAAATCGATTTTCAGGTTATTGATGATGCATCAACTTTTTATGGAAAAATTTTAATAATAAAAATCTTTGCTATATGATGCAAACTGTTTTACTGTACAGCATCAAATTATTTACGATTTAACGATTTTGTTTTTAGATTTTCACATGCTGCAGCTGCTTATGAAAACTGTGACAAAAAATTTAAAGCTGTATTTGCCGAACCAAGAAATAAATCAAAAAATTCTTTTGATGATATGCAAAATTATAGTAGTGTTAGCACCAGTGGAGTAGCGGGAGGAATGAGCAGGTCGTCAATGTTTGGAAAATCACCTAGTGCATTATTTTCTTTGGACATGATACCAAGTACCGGTTTAGATGGATATACCCGTCTTATTGTCCTAACTAGTCCGCAAGTAACTCAAGATCAATTGTGGAAACTGTTTGATATCATACCAGGTACTTAGGAAATTTTACAGATTAATGTTTCTTAACGTTATTTTTTCTTTCCTTTCTTTTTTTTTTTAACTTACAGGTTTAGAATATTGTGAACTTCAGAATGCTCCTCGTGGCAGAGGACCTCGAGGTCAAGCACTTGTTGTATATTCAAATTCGCAAGCAGCAGCATACGCACGAGAAAAATTACATGGATTTGAGTATCCTCCTGGTGCCAGACTGATTATTCGACCAGATTACGATCAGTTAGTTTTCATGATTAGATTAATACCCACAGTACAAATTTATATCATATTTTAAAATATTTTTAGACCCTTTATGAGAAATACCGATAAATTTGATCCAAATTCATCAAGGAATTCAGTACAAAGTGATTTAGCTCATCTTGCGGATACTATTGCTCAAGCCACAAAACTTATTAAAGCTGCTGGCTTAACACCAGGTATTAAATTGCAACCTAAAGAATTGAAGTTTTACTATATGGTTTTTTTTTATCTTCTTCGATCTGATTTTACTCCATCCGTAAAAGAATAGAGAATATGTATGTGATTTAAATGTCATATTTTTTCTTTTTTAATGTGTAGAAACTAAATGGTGACAGGACAAACCTTCTGTAACCCTGAAAAAATATTTATGAAAAAAACTGAAAGTGCATAATAATAGTTATTTATATAACAAGTTGCAAAATGGTGTTTTTTTCACGAGTTGTAAGTTTGTCAACCGAGGTCGCAGGCCGAGTTGGACAATTGCGACGAGTGAAAAAATGCTCATTTTATACGTGTTGCATACAAAATTTTTTGTAATTTGAATTAAAATGAAAAAAAATTAACGTAAAATGGTGAAATAAATTCAAGTTATTAAAAGTTTGATAGCTACATTTAAAAAAAAAAAAAAAATTTAGCATAGATCTATGAACACTATTATATTACTAGACGGAGCGTAAAGCCAGTTTATAGACAGTTTCCATGATTCAGGTAACCGGGTGAGACGGATGAGATATGAGGAGCATAATGTATTGTTTATTTTTCGTTAAACAGGACTATATTTATTAGAGGATATAATTTGTATTCATTCGTACGTATTTTGAAAATTAAACGAATACCACTTTTCTTCTTGCAAAATTTTTTCTCAGAAAAGTTGAAATTTTATTATCAGTATTATATTTTGACAATAATTATTTGAAAAGGTTACTACGGATACCACAATTATTGCATTGATTACAATATTACAGAGTGGCAGTTGGTCGTGTTTTGAGCATATGTGAGTGCTTCATTTATTCATTGATATAGTTAATCTATAGACTATATATAATATGTTCATTGGGCTATGACTTTAACATATTTGTTTTGAATTCTTCATGGATGACTATGGATTGTATTAGCGAATTTCCAAAACTGGAAATACGTTATTACGGCCGTTCTCATGACGCAACCTGAGGCCGAGACGATAACAGAAATATGTTTTGAGGTCCCTAGAATACGAAACACCAGAAATAAGCTACCGAACTGATTCTCAAAATTTTCTCATTGCTAGAGAACTAAGTTATTTTAGGTGGATAGCACTATGCTGTACAAAGTCCGTTCGGGGTCTTGGGTCCCAAAAATACCAAAAATAAATTACCCAATCGATTTTGAAAATTCTTTTAGTCTTAGAAAGCTAAACTATTTTAGATGGTTATAAAAATGAACTACCCAATTGATTTTGAAAATTTTTTCACCATCAGAAAGTTAAACTATTTTAAGTGGATATATGTGCTAAGCGCCTAATGCGAAAAAGCGCCAAAAATTAACTACTCAACTGATTTTGAAAATCTTTTCACTCTTAGAAAGCTGAATTATTTTAAATGGGTACAGGTCTTAAATGAGATCCGCCAGTGTCCAATATCTGGGAATTCGCTATGTTATGCAGATGCTGTGACAGGGGTATTAAATCGTTACTATAGAAATGAATTTATAGTTTTTCACGCGTGTGAAAAAAACTATAAAATTTAACTTTGAGAATTGCAAAATTAATTTTATGCGATATTAATCAAAATAAAATAATGTTATTTTCTGTACAAAATTTATTTATTTGAATAATAATTAAAATAATGTATTAGAATCGAGATTCAACATACAAGCGTGGTCTATCCAATACAACCATTTCAAATACGCGGTTTAAGAATTAACTTTTTTGTTGTCAATTCGCTGCATTACCCACAATACTATTTTTTGATTTTTTTTACTATTTTCTAACAAAATGTCTATTTTAATTAGAGATATTTATGAGACAGACCATTCTAAACACAATTTTGCCGAATTTAAATTATTTTGGAGTCGTTTTTTATGAAACGCAACTTCATAGGGGAATAAATTGTTATATATCGTATGTTTACTTTTCTTTAAGAAAGCAATGAAAAAAGTTCAATTCTTTATTGAAATTCGTGTTCCTGCAATGGGAGAAATTATCGAAGTAAATTTGATTTAAATTCATAAATTTTGTTTAGATACTTACAATTGAAATGATAAAAATGTTGTATTAAAATAGTTCTGAATAGCACTACCAAATGTCATAGTATTGGGGGTTGGATCCTAATAACATTTTTAATATAATGTAAAAAGAAAAGAAAAGAAAATGTCTGTAAGACTCGTTTATCACCTGAACCACTATTGAACATTAATTGGTGTTAGAAGCAGTCGCGTAAACTCTCGTCACCTTGTTACTAAAGCCTCGCTAACACTGATCGAGTTTACTTGCTACTAGCCGGCGAATTTACAAGATGCTAGTAAATTCGCCCAGTGTCATCATGTTCACTAGCCAACTAGCAGCTTGTAAAGAAGCTACAACAAAAGTTGAAAGCCGGGTTACTTTATTCGCTACTCGCTGGCGTGTAGGCTTGTTAGCTAGTAAACTAGTCGTGCGTCATCATAGTTGCTAGTGAACTAGCTGCGAGTATGCCGGTAGTTGTTTCATAAAAAATAAATAAAATACTTCATTTGTCCAGTCGACGAAACTAGTTCGTGCAGAAGTTGTTATTTTAGCTCATATTATCAAAATGGAGTTAAAAAGAAAAGAAAAGCAAAAATAAATGATAGAAAATTGTGGGTAAAACCATGGAAAAAAGACGTGAGAAATATGGTATTAAAAATAAAAAAATATCCACATATTATTTATATTCCACTTTATTTTTTAACAATAGAATACCCAAAAAAAGTTGAACAAATAAAAGAAAAAAACAAGGTTATATTTACAAATAATACATGGTTTAAAACTCGTTAGCTAGTTGGCTAGTGAGCGAGTGGAAAGTTTTCTGTCATCGTCACTAGCGCACTCGCTGACTCGCCCGCTTGTAAACTCGCCGGCTAGTAGCGAGTAAACTCGCTCAGTGTCATCGAGTCTTAAGGAGAGCTAGTCCTGCAGCATTTAAAAATAAACGAAATCCGTGATTCCCTAGTTGTGTGTTGCTCTTGTTAATATAAGTTCTTATAACGATTTAGGTAATAAAAAGGAAAACATGAATAAATATTCTTTATTATCTTCATTTTTGAAATAATGAATCTTTTTGAACAATTTCTTTTGGAAATTTACTAAACTTATTTTCTAGTTCTACTTTTCTGTGATTTTAGAAGCTTTAATGTCTTCAACGGGTGATAATTCATTCTGTAGCGTTACACTTCCACCAGTTCAACCTTTAGCTGCAATTGATGCTCCAGTAGAAGCAAGGTATGTCATTTTTAAACAAGACGTTTATTATTTAATTAGTAATTTTAATTTATTTGTATTAATTTTATTACTAATCCAGACATTTCTTAATTCTAACAATTTTTTTTATTTGTGCAGTTCAAAATGTGTTTTGTCACATTAACCGAAATGTTGGAAAATCAGAAACTATTCAACGTATTATTTAACGGTTTATATTCTTCAGGTTGTGTTATTCTTATAGATTACATTATTTAAAGTACAATCAAAATTGACTTTTCGTTAAAATTGTTTTCCTTTATGAAAAAAATGCTTTTATCTGATGGGCAAAACACCCTTTGGACAGACGGATTGGACAAAACATTTTAATTCATTTAGTCGTGGATAAAACACACCTTAAACAAAGAATGATTCTAATTAAACGAATTGAAAAATTTTCCATCATTAAGTATGGTTCATTTCAGTTAAATTTAACCATGCTTCGTAACTTTGAATTTAAATAATTTCCGTCTTCTTGGCTTTATCTCTTTTATTATTGCATTTATGTAAATTGTAAATTTGCAGTTAGAATAAAAGATTGATTTGTTTCGAATATAAGAATTATTTAATTTTTTAACGAAAACTCATGATCAATTGTATCTGAAATGAGGTATAACTTTAATTTCTAAATTTCATTAATAAAATTAGTGTCTTCGTTGCTCTCATCACTTACTTCTAAATGATGTAGGCACATGCGCACACTAATTAAAAACTGCGCGAGAATTGGCGAGAATTAGTAATGTCAATCCGCGTAGTTTATAATTAGTGTGCGCATGTGCCTACATCATTTAGAAGTAAGTAATGAGGGCCACGAAGACACTCAATATCAAATATATAGATTATTTTAATTTACAGCAACACCGTTAACTACATAACACGTCACTTCTACGAACACGGTACATAATCGCGCAACTCGCGCAATCACAAGTGTTGGTCACATAACCCAACAAGCCAGTCAGGACATGTTGCTGGCTGATTTCTATTGGTCGTTGGACAAAACATTGTTTTATTCAAACATGATTTTAAAAACAACGCGGTTTGAATAAATTTTATCATTTTTTCTTCTTAATTTTAATGGGATAAAATTTTTTTATGGTATTTGAATTGTCTAATCAAATAGGAATCAGTGAGAAGAATCATATGATGTACCTAACTGAATTTTGAATTTTTGTGACAAAACACTTTTTGAATATTCACTCCACATTTGTATTTCCGAAAAGTTATTATATTTACAGAAGTTATAAAAAGAATTATTATTTACGAAATAAATAAATAAAATTTATATAATTGTAGGTGCTTTATTGTATGTACTCCACATCCACCACCGATAGTTGTCCTGAGGGACGCATTTTGTAGATTTGGTTCTTTGATTGATGTTTATATGCTAACGAATCGAAATTGTGGATACGTAAAATATGCGAAAAAGCAATCTGCCGAAGCTGCAAGACAGGTAAAATATTTTTGTTTTATATACAGATATAAAAAGGTTTGGGCACATAAGGGGGTTGATTTTGGCATGTGACAACATCAAAAAAAGTATTTCTTGAGTTTTTTACTGCATTTACACATACAATGATTTAGTAGCGTCAATTTCAGGGCCAGTTAAACGTAGGCGCCTGTAACGTTCACGTTATTTCTTAATCCGTTTACACATGGCCTGCATGAGATAGACACAGTGCGTAGCTTAATCAGTGCGCTCTTGTGGTATTTTTTATCAGAATTAGCATTTAACATGTTTGACATTCATAGATACTAATGTAAAAAATGTTATTAAAAATAGATTCAAAACTTTGAAAATGGACTTTTAAGCTTGAACCAATTGTCATAGTTAAAAAATAAACGTGGTATTTTTTTGCTAAATAAAATATTTGTTCTGTTATTAATAAATATGGAATAACGTAAAAGCCCCCATTATGGAACGATATCTAATACTGCAACAGTTTTGACATTTACATATTATTTCTTTAATTAAGTAAGGAAACATTAAATGCGAGGTGAATTTAAATTGAAAAACAATCATTCTATTAATAATAATTTTTGTTATCAGACGTTTCTTTCAGAAATAACTTCATTAATATGTAAATGTCAAAACTGTTCCAGTATTAGATACCGTTCCATAATGGGTGCTTTTACGTTACCATAAAGTAACGCTTAAATCAGTTAACGTCAACTTACACAATACTTAGAAAATATTAAATCGACTTTTCCGCCTTAGCCCCAGTGCTGTTTGTCAACAACGTAGATGTTAGTTTCATATTCTACCGGTAGATGGTGGAGATGTCTAAAAACAAGCTGTTTTAGTTGTACGGTTAAAATGCAAAGACTCAATGTTGTACTTGAACAACAGTTTATAATTAATTAATTAATTAATTTATAATTAATTAATTAATCTAAGTTAATAAGAGTACCGTTTCTGTATTAAGAACGGGCAATACAGTATATGAGTGATTTCGTTCTAACTGTGATTTTTTTTTACTAATAATTTTTGAATTTTAAAATTAAATTTTTTTTATTTGTATATGCATATTATTATTATAAATTATTGTAAAAATGAAAGTCTGTAAGGATTTCGCTACAACTTTAAAGTTTCGAAAATGACAATCAAATTTCAAATTTTTAAAAATAGTAAAAAAAAAGAAATTCCAAAAACCCCTACATCGGACTAATTTTAATATTTAATAGTAGTTACAGGTAATTATGATAAATATTTCAAGTCAAACGGACTGAAAATATACTGGGAAGAAAAAATATACTGAAACTGAAACTAATAATTAACATCTTGTAAAAAAGAAAAACTAAGTATAATGATTTTATATAATGTTCTAACAAATATATTTTTAAAAATACTGATAAATCAGCTTGTGATTTATTACTGAAATCAAATTTTATTACTGATTAATTATTTTTTCACGCGGTACTGACAGACACGGTACTCACATTTTCATTTAAAACAGCAACTGTAATTATTTGGTTATGAATTTAATAATATCCATTCACTATATAATTAAGGCTAGTCATAAGTACAAAAATTTATTACTTATGATACAAAAAATTCATAGTTGATAAAGTTTAGCAATACCACGGTACTGACAAGTAAATTTATGACATACCTTTTTTGAAATTGAGTTCTAAAATGACACAAAATTTATTGCACTAATCCATCAACTTGATGTTTGTAAATATTACTCAGGTCACGTACTTTCAACATGGCTCATTAGCCGTTTCATTAATTTCGAGGTAGATGACGCGCGAGTCATACAAATTCAAATTCAAAAATTCGTTTAAATCTAAGGAAAAAAGTTATTGAGCCGGAGTTCAATGTTAAATTAATATATTGGGAAAAAATGTGTTAATTTTTGTAAATTTAATCATACTCATTAAGATTTATTAGGTATTAGTTTGAATCGTATATTGCGACAAAAAAAAAAAAAAATAAACAACTTATATAAAAATTCTAGAAATGGACATGCCACGGTACTGACATTTAAGAGATAAAGTATAAGTTTCCTCTGGATTGCAAGTCACACTTTACAAAAAAAGTGATGAAATATGTTCAAGAATATACAATAAACACAAAAATTTCATTAATAGATCGTTAATTAACGACCAGTTAGAGCAAACAGTACAGGACATAAAAATCACAGTTAGAACGGAATCACCCCTATATAGAAAAAATTGAAAAATTATTTTTCCAATATTATTTTCGTATATTTTTAGAAGTATTACATACATATATGGTAGATACCAATAAATTATAACCTAAATTTATTTAAAAATTTGTTAGTTTATTTAATTATGAAATAATGCTATATATTAATATTAATAATTATGTTTAAGACTTTGCATGGAGCTGAAATTTGTGGTATCCGACTCAAAGTTTTGGAAGCAGAAGAAAGACAGGAAGATGAAAGACGTAAAAGACAACGTGTTGATACATAATTGGTAAGACAATAATTAATTTATTTTTCCTAAATAAATTATAAAAATCTAAATAGAAATAATTTTTACAGTATCATTTTTTTTTAAAGTATGTTTTTAAAAACAAACTAACGTTTGAATTAAATACAACAAAATAACATAACTGAAATAACTGTTCATAGTTCTCGCTAATGGAGTTTGCAAACTTTTTCCTTGATTAAATTTGTCCTTGTGCCATATTAATAAAAATCATGCATTAGTAATGTACCTTAGAAATAAAGTAGTTATTCTCAAAAATAAATCAAATTTTAAAATTTAAAATTGGTAAAAAAAGTTTTGAATAAGATAATAAATAAAATTACACTGTTGCTCCGATTGAAAGAAAGAAAAATGCGTATGTATTGGTCAAACAGCTTAAGCTTAAAACATAGCTATGTCATTTCCAACAAATTCTGTTCTAAATCATCGTAAAATTTTATCGAAATTCACCAAAAGTATAAGAGTTATTAAAATTTCACCCTGTATACATATATAATGATGTGTTTACTTAAAAAATTCCTAATGTTTTTTTTTTTATATCTGTGTGACCAATACATACGCATTTTTCTTTCTTTCAGTCGGAGCAATAGTGTAATATAACAGAAATATTATAGTAGAAACGGAAAGTGAAAATAAAATAAGGAACAATCAAACGACCTATGACATTACGTTTTTGATCTGAAAGATGCTATAAATCATGTTTTCTTAATGTTGCCGTAAAAAAATTTTTGCTTTAAGTAATGTTCCTGTTTTTTAAGATACGTACCCATCCTTCAATTTGTCAAATTTCTACGGATGTAAATATTATATTATATATTAACCTTTGCAATTATAAGACATGTCGAGCATGACAAAGCGGTTTGACCATTAGCTCAACCATATGTTACATTTAAACATCTAGGTCTGTGGACAATAGATCGCGTTGAACCATCTTTTGAAAATATCAAATCTAGCAAAAAGAGCATTTTAAAACATTTAATTCAAGCTTTAAGAAAAAAGGTTGAGAAAGTTTAAAAAAAATACGAATGTTAATTATGCGTCATGTCATGTGTTACATGTCTTAACGAGCTAGCCGTGAAATACGTTTATTTTTGCTTGAGTGCAAAAGGTTAACAATATTTTTTTTCGGCGTTATGTGAGAATTACTTCATCATGACCAACAGTAGTTGACTAAGTCAGCTTTTTGGCTTTTCTTAACTTCCATTATTCGTTTATGAATATTGGACGACCTACTATCTGATGGAAATAAGTAAAATATATCGTTCTTTAAATCTGGTTTTGTTTATCCTATAAAATTTAATGATAATTTCACAGTATTAACATTAACAGATGATATTACCTAGTGTAGTTTACGAGTCTATTTATTTTAGCGCTCTATGTATTAAATTTTGTTTTGCACTCTAGCAATATTACTACCTACATCTGTCACACTTTACCATATTTCATCTCTTTCCATGGTTACTTTTTGTAAACTCCATTGGCGTGCGCTGTATATATTTGACTATTTTACAGACTTTTTAAGACTAAAAGATTTATGACTAATTTCTTGGATAAATAAATGAAATGAACTAAAACTAGTGATTTGTACAAAGCAAAATTACTTCCTCTGTTCTTTTTTATATTGAAGTTAAAAAAATCTCTTAAGGGAAGATTCCTCAAAAAAACATCAATAGTCGATCTTTTTTATTATTTTTTTTATTTTATACTAATAAATATTTTATTAAAAAAAATGAGCTGGGTATAAATGGCTTTGAAGTCGACACTGTGAGATTTTTCCACCTTGATGGTTCTTCGCGTTCTGAAATCCCCAGTGAATCAAAATAAAAAAATCAAGAATTTTCTGAAAATATACAGTTATAGCACTAACTACAATCTAAGAAAAAAAAATAAACCAGCGAGAAATCACACTTGACGATAGACAATATTGGTGGCGTTGTTATTGTCGAACAGTGATTGTACGTCACTCGGCCACTAATAGTGCGTCACAAGTAGTCGTCTAAGACACACGAACCACACTATAGTTACAAAAAAAGTGGTCGTCGCGTGGTACGTGTATTTTGGCTCTTAAAGAACATAAAATTATGAAGAAAAAATCTATTTATTTATTTTTTTTAGCGAATTTCCCCTTAATAAAAAATGCTACAGTTTTTTTTTATATGTATATTTAATTTTTTGCTTATATCAGTGTTTTGAGGGAAGTACTTGCAAAAAAAAAATATTCTTTCTTTTTATAAAACCTATAGAAAAAGAACGCAATAGCAGATATTGATAAATTATGAATTTTTTGCATTTGAGGTATGAAATCTAAGAAGAAATTCGAGATAATAAATGCTTTATTTTTGAAAATTTGTCCATGTACAAACGTTTAACTACATGTATAGTGTAGTGCAATTAGTCATTATTAAGGGAAAATGACGGAATCCATTTATAATGAATGGATTTTAATAATTTCTTTTTGGGTGGTTTTCTAATGGCATAAAGTAAAAAGTTTACCCATTTAAAATTACCGCAATTTTGTAAATTCGTAAATTTTCGGAAAAAACAAAAAAAAATTAGAGATATCAATAAAAAATGCAATTATCGAAATTTTTTGAATATTTTTTTTACGAAAATAATGATTGATATATTTCGTTAAAAGGGCAGTTATCTATACATACTCGTATAATAAAACTGTAACGAGACCGTTTCTGTATATGGAATATTTTTTGAAAATTGTACTGGTACTGTAAATAGTAATTGATGTAGATATCAAAACATCGATTTTTAAAATTTTTGTCTGTCTGTCTGTCTGTCTGTCTTTCTGTCTGTCGGTCAGTCTGTCTGTTCACGCATCACGCAGAAATTACTGAACGGATTTTAATGAAATTTGGTATGATGATAACTTATTACCTGGGTCAACATCAAAGATACTTTTTACTCCGGGAAAATGTCTCATTCTCACGGGAAAATAGAAAAATCATAATCAACATGTGCACACACTACGGAAAATTACTGAACGGATTTTGATGAAATTTGGCTTGGTGATAACTTATTACTTGGGTCAACATTTAAGATACTTCTTACTCCGGGAAAATATCTTATTCCCAGGGGAAAATAGAAAAACCATTTTGAGCATCTGCACACATTACCTACGTAAAAAGTATTGAATGGATTTTTATGAAATTTGGTGTGGTGATAACTTATTACCTGGGTCAACATCTAAGATACTTTTTAGTCCGGGAAAATGTCTCATTCTCACGGGAAAATAAAAAAAACCATTTTGAGAATGTGCATGCATTACGCAAAAATTATTGTTCTATGCAAATTCTGTATAATTATTACATTTATATACTGAGTTGATAACACTGTGTCGCGCGAACGACGTCGCGAGTACAGTTTAAACTAATTTTCTTCGACGTTGCCACTTTTGATGTCATCCATTAATATTATTGGTGGAGCATTCAAGCAGCTAACTCCTTTACATTGTAAACACGCTACTGAACAATGTAAGCCACTCTTTCTAAATCCACAAGCAGAGCTACAACCAGTTTTACAAGAACAAAAAATCATTTTTAATAAATATTCAGATGCCGGTGGTTAGTTCATTGTGACTGGTACTAAAAAATTATCTTTTTTTGCCATCCCCATTCTTCTGGCAACTTTTCATGTCCCATCCACAACTGTACTTTCAAATATACTCTTTTTATATGTTCTAAGCTAGCATCGTGGGTAGGTATCAATGAAGTCAAATTGACACTAGTATTTTTACTAGTAGCTTTAAGAAAGGATCGGTATCGATAATTATTTATGTTACATTCATTTTTAGGAGCACCATATAACGCTAAAATGCATAAAATACCCGATTGCAAAATATCGGAGACGACAGCATTTTCATTAGTGAAGATATTGTTTAGTTATCATATGGACTACTTTCAAAATAGTCCAAATTGTAGAAAATCGCGCAATACAAATTATGAGCGCAAGACATGTTTGAAATCCACCCAAATTGCGGAAATACGCCCAATCTGGCAACCCTGACTGTATTCCTAGTAGAGTATCAGCTGTCCCTCGAACTCTTCGCTATCACTACTTTCTCACTATATTCCCATTCTTCTTATACAGTAGTACCTCGATAATTCAGCCTTGGAAAATCCGGACCCTTCAGTAAAATTGCCCGATTTAACAAATAGTAGATACAATTTTAGACACATTTACATTCTATATTTACAGTCACTTAGTACAGTACAAAACAGAATTGTATTGTGGAGTAATTAATCATGCGATACGCAGAACTGCCTACAAACCTAGTACATAGAACAGCTGTGCTTGCTGTTAACTTCTTAGAGTAGCTATAAGGGGTCTCGAATTTATTACATTTTAAACGGTCTCTCGATGATCCGGCTTTTTCGTAAATCCGGCCTACCGGCCGCCCATTTAAGCCGGATTATCGAGGTCTTACTGGACATGCAATACCTACCTTTCAAGGATGTTTGCTATCCCTTTGTATAATTTATATAGAATTTAAATAATTCTCAAAAGAAAAGGAAAATATAGCTGCAGAAAGAATATATTATACTAAAAGTAACGTCATTTTCATTAAACTACCGTTAAAAAAAAGAAGAAAAAAGCGGAAGATTTAAAGAGGTAAACTTTTTACTTTTGAGTATAAGAAATTCAAAAAATCCAAAATCATTCAAATCCATTCATTATAACTGTACTCCGAGGTATAAACCTAATTGCAATGGACTAGTAAGCAAATTTTTATCAAAATTTAGTGGCAATCAGTGAATAAGATATTTTGAAAATGATTGTAATGTGTACGGATTATTTTGAAAATTTATAGACCCGTTTTCCATAGTAAGATGTTATTCATGTAGGGATTTTTTGTAAATACTATTCTTAAGAAAAAGGTTAGGCATTTAATGGAGAAAAATACACTGTCAATGGGGGGGGGGGGTCTGGCACACAGTTTCCTCGTACTCATAAAAGACTTTAAAACAGTATTCCATCAAATATACATATTATATACCGTGAAATTATATTTTCGCCTTGAAGTTCATAAAAAACTGTTGTAACTCAAAAGACTTAAAGGCTAAATTATAAAATAATAGCAAAAATATTTTAGAAACTAACCCTAAAAATTTGAGCAAAATGGGAATAGCACTAAATAAGATATTGACATTTAATGGGATTTCATGGTAGCGGCGTAGCTACCGTTACTCCGATTTCGATTAAATTCATAGGGGACCATCTAGGAACCAAACTGCATCATTTCTGAAAATTTCATAAAAAGAATTGAATAGTTCAGAGGTTATGCTACTTAGTGCAAACTGGCGACACAGGCGGACAGACAGACGGACGGACAGACAGACACCAAACCAAAATTGTTCAGGAAACTCTAAACGTAAAATATTATTTTGGAGGGAAAACATTTTTTCTTTTTCAAAAGTGATCACAATGCTTCCGCTACTTTAGTAGTCTCGGAAGCAATAAATAAAATAATCTGACCATATATATTTTTTTTGTAATTATGAAAAAAAGTTCTCAATAAAAAAATCCTTCGTCCACGAATAGCTTCTTACTTGGGTCATTTTTTAATATTTTACTAATTAAAATTTGTTTACAAATAATTATTTATACTTCCAAATAAACAAATTGTTAAAAATAGACTTTCTGTTAGATTGAAAACTCTCTTAGAAAATTTTGTGCCGCTAGTAATAGATTTCCTATATCATAGAAACTCTGTCTAGCACTAATGTAGGAAGTGTTTCTTTTGAATGATGAATTCTGGTGTCACTACCATTAGAGTATACATATACAGTGAATTTCTTTTATGAGTACCTATTCTTTAATATATTAAAAATTTACGCGAGGATGGTCACTTAATCACAGTAATCAGAAATTTTTGAAAATATTCCTGGTTTTTGAAAGAATAACAAATATCATCTAATTTTTTCTCTATGGTAAATGGTGTTCAAAAGAGACGATAAAAGGGTGAATGGGGACAATCCGTAGAGCCGATCAAAATTAAAATTGAAATATAACATAATTTCGAATTTTTTGTATTACTATTACTTAAAAAAAGAAATAATACTTCATGACTTTTTGTAGAAATAAACGTAAAATCCAAAGTAAAGTTTATAAAGTACAGAAATGTCATACTGAATGTTTTGTAAAAATATCAAATGACTTGATAATCTTGAAAGTGTTCTGTTCTATGTTCCAATACATCCTTTATCCGTCCCTAATCACCGCACATTCGTCTTTTTGTACTTGATATAGCGTCCCTATTAAGGGGGGAGGGTCCTCCAGAACTTTTAAAATTTTCATTTTTTGTTTTGCTTTAAAAGTTCATTTGAACCTTAAGGAATATATTTCTAATGTTTTAATCCCAACAGAAAGATTATCTTAAATAACGATAAACTGCTTTTAACTCTGCTTTTCAAGAACGAAAACTTTTTAATAGCGTTTTTCTCAAAACAGGTTTTTTTCCGCGCCGTGGAACATAACTTAAAAAGTTATTAAGGTATTAACTTGAAATTTTGTACAGATATTCTTTAAGATATTGGCCTTTGCATATACCTAAAATTTTGTATAAATTATTACTATAAATATTGTTTATAACAATTTGTTTATTTAAAAAAAAGTGAAATTTTTTTCTTTTTGATTTTAAATTGTGAAAAAAAAATTTTTCATCAGAAATAGGTATATGCAAAGCGTAATAACTTATTTTAATAAAAATTTTTTGTACGATTGAATTCAGCTGATTACAAAAGGCTGGGCATTCCACGGCGCAAATTAAAAGAGTCAACTTGGAACAGCTGTAGCGCCGGCATTTTTTCTTTTTTTTTTGCATAAAAATTAATAAACCATAACATGTACTATACTATGTAACTTCATTTGATACAATAAATGTATCCAGTTTCTTAAAAAAAATTATTAAAAAACCTGTTGTCTGGAGGATCCTCCCCCCTTAACCCATATATGGGCTCCATGGTGCTGGCACACCCTCTAAAAAGATGAACATTGAAAAAATTTTGTTTAATAGGTCACAAATTGGTCATAATTGGTCACTTAGTCCCACTAATTGGTCAGCAATAGAAAATTTTCAAATAAGTTTTGAAAAATTTATAAAAATTTCAAGGTCACTCAAAAATTTTGGCACACTATCTAAAAAAACAAAAACAAAAATAATAAGAGCAATCGTTAGGATTTTAAGCCCTGATAATTGGTCAGTTAAAATAAAAAATTGGTCAGGTCCCCAGAATTTTAAAAAGGGGACTGTCATTTTTTGGTACCAAATCAGTATGCCTATGTATGCGTAACATAACCGTTGTTATAAACCTACCCTCGCCACAAGGGTCTCAAATCTTTTTCTTTCCAATATTTAATTTTATTTTTGAGTTCTATAGAGAACTAAATGCATCTTTATTGAAAATAGTGTATAATTATAATAATTTATTGTCAACTAGATATTTAAAAAAAAGTAAATTGTTTTAATTTCAAAAAATGAAATAAATGGTACATTTAGATTTAG
The DNA here is from genome assembly GCA_035578155.1 of Brachynemurus nebulosus. Lineage (NCBI taxonomy): Eukaryota > Metazoa > Arthropoda > Insecta > Neuroptera > Myrmeleontidae > Brachynemurus > Brachynemurus nebulosus. Next base: position 83,569,359 of record JAPWDM010000001.1, on the reverse strand, counting down.
GAAGTTAAATGTATCCTAATTGAAAATAGTATGTAAGTATAATTTTATTGTCAGATATTTTAAATAAAAAGGTTGTAAATTTTTTTAATTTCACAAAATGAATTAAATGGTATATAATTTGTTTACTTTGTTTGGAATATGAACACCATATTTCTTTCTCTATTTTGCACATTTTTTCTATTCTACAAAACAGAGAAGGAAATATGGTGTTCATATTCCAAGTAAAATAAACAAACTATAGTTTTATGTAATCCTTATTTTAATCTAATAATTAAATACTCATTTTTAAGGTTCCTAGACCTTAGAGTTCATAAAATAACTATACCATTTACCAAAGGCGCCTTTCAAAAGCCTTGTCAAATATAGAAATTTGCCATATATGAAAAGTGTTCCTGTAAAAAAACATTTTTGTTAGTTAATATTTTTTAATATTAATCTAGGTATATTAAATTTAAAATTATATGCAGTATAATTAAAAGTTTGAATGAAACTAATTACTTTGTAGCATTATTACTCTCCTTATATACAGCATGTTGATACTCTTAAAAGCCACCAAAGATAAATGAGAAAAATTACCTACTGAAATAATGGCACAAAATAACCATCCCATTTACCAAAGGCGGTCTTTAAAAGGCCTTGTTAAATATAAAAATTTGCCATATGTGAAAAGTGTTCCTGCAAAAAGACATTTTTACCGTATTTTACCGAACCGTAAAAAAGGTTGAAAAACGCTGTTATAAACAATACACAATTCAGATATGTCAGAATCAAAAGGTTTTTTCCGTTTGACTGAAAAATTGTATATTATCATTATCAGGAAATTGTTGCAATTATCATATCAAACAGGTATTACAAAAGATATATGTATGCGGTGAACAAGGTCTTATATACGGTAGTTAATGTATGTCCGTCTGTCTGTTTGTCGGTCGGTTTGTCAATTTTTAATTAAAATTATTTGGATAACTTGGGTTGATAACTTTAGAAATAATATGTGCAAGTAACATTGTCTATTATATTGACCTATTTTTAAATTAATAATAAAAAAACATACTTGAATGTCCTGTAGACTTTATCTCGAAAGCGGCCTTCTATAGCGTCTCTGTGCGGCCCGCTAAATTTTTTTTTTTTTTTTTAAATGGCCCGGTATCCAAAAAAGGTTGCCGACCCCTGCCCTAAATGATTTAAATTTCATTTTTAAGGGCTGTTTTTTAATACTGAAACTTACAAAAAATTTAATTTACTGGAAATCATTTTTTCATTTCATTTTTGTTTACTTGACTGGTGAAAATTTGGTTACCTATATCTCCAAAAGTGTTTTCTTAATAAATGCCTTAATATATCAAAATAATGCTAATATAGACCAATAGGTTGGTCGAATACTGGTGACTTGATCTTATTGAAAAATTCAACGTATCGACTAGATTTACTGATAGCTAGATTTACCAGTAGAAATTTTGCGCATGCGCCACAGAATAAAAAAGCCTTTTTAATTTTTCTTTTAAATTCTGGGGACTTGACTATTTTTTTATTTTAACTGACCAATTATCAAGGTTTAAAATCCTGTAAGTTCCTTTTATTATCTTTGAAAAAAAAAATTATTTTTTTTAATTTTTATATTTAATGGATAAAAAGATGCCTAACTGTGAAAAAAGTTGAAAAAAAATTAAATTTTTCATTCGATTTTGTTCATTCAATTTTGCTCCTTTAATTTTTTTTTCTGAAATTTTGAGCAAACGGTTTAGAAGAAAGATTGCAAGTTTTGAAAAAAAAAAGTAGGAATGTTAATTATGCGTCATGTCATGTGTTACATGTCTTACGAGCTAGCCGCAAAGTACGTTTATTTTTGCTTGAGTGCAAAAGGTTAACAATATTTTTTTCGGCGTTATGGGAGAATTACTTCATCGTGACCGACAGTTAACTGAGTCAGCTTTTTGGCTTTTCTTAACTTCCATTATTCGTTTATGAATATTGGACGACCTACTATCTGATGGAAATAAGTAAAATACTTCGTTCTTTAAATTCGATAGATCGATCTACCGATTTGCAGGGTTACTGGAGGTTCAGTGAGGTATAAAAATTCGTACAAACATTAGATTCCCCAACAGTATTCGCAAGGATGCGGACAATTTTTCGCAACAAGGAAAAAGTCCCTTTTTCACATTTGTCAGGTTAAAATTAAGGATGAAAAAATTTTTTCCCTAAAGTACACTGCACAGCCCTGTAGGAAATTTATTCCAGATTCCAAAACTGCCCTTCAATTTTCTGTCCGATCACTGGTTACTAAGATATCGATGGTTAAAGCAAAAAGGATCCTTTTACATTCAAAGTTGGATATCTCCGGAACAATTCAACGTAGAGAAAAATTTTAAAAAGGAAATTGAAGCTGAATAAACAGGCTATCAAATCAATACCATGGCTTTACTGTAAAAAAATTTTTCAAGCCCGTAAACAAAAAAAAAAAAGAGCAAAAAATTTGCAAAATTTTTTTTATGTTATTCCTTAGAATTATTCGATAACTGTTACTCCTAAAAATTTTTGGACGAAAGATTTCAAAACTAGAATCTTGGAGCTTCAAAATGCTTTTTTTTATCATCTCAATACGATCATTTTTCACGTAAATACAGCCCTTCAAAAATCACTAAAAAATTAATAATTTTGTTTTTGCTCCCTTAATTTTTTGTAGTAGTATAGCATATGTTTTAAATAAAAAAAGTCCATTTAATAAATGTACACAAGTGTGTACGGCGGGCGCTAATGGGTTAATACCGCTCCCGGTTTTACTCCCGGTCCCGAAACGGAATTACATTATCTTCAATGTCACTTCCCACCCGTTTTCAAAAAATTAACCCGTCCCCCAAGTATTCAAATGGGCCCCTCCGAGCTCCGATCTGATCTATTTTCTTTTCTACCCGAGCGACACCCCTACTCCAAAGTAATCATCTTGATATTTCAACAGCATGGGTAATTTCTACGTTTTGATATCTCTGCCGATATCCACCGCTATAATAGTTTTAGGAATGCTTCAATATTAGGCCTTTCTTTCACTTCTACCTTCTTTCAGAATTTCAATAGTATTTGAGGGAAAATTTGTTAAAAATTATTCAATTGTTTAATTTAAACCCTATTTAATGACACCAAGGACAATTTTGACCTTACTTTACTTTTTAATTTACGCCATTTTTGCTGTATTTAAGTTTCTTTTTATTTATCATGTGTACAATTTAAGGATTATACCTGAAACGAAAATTTCAACTTTTTCCATTGAGTTTGAAATATGTTAAACAATAGACGATTCTGCATCGACTAGCAAAAAGAAAATTGTATGTCACGGACAAATCAAACGAAATAATTAATGTTAATGTTCTCATTTGTCGTGTGTTGTTTGAACCGGAAGTAGCTTAGCTACGAATAAATTTGTAAAATTGATCATATTTTATCCAACTTTCGTGAGAAAAAAAATAGTTTTATGAACCTTATACTTTGTATTATGTTTTAATGAAAAAAAACCGGACCCACCGACCTATCTTTTTCGTAAAAATTAAAATAAAAATTAGAAGCCGGAACCACGCGGTTTTAACACTATTTTAAAAAACTGTGCCCGCCATTTTCGACGAGAAAGGTGGTACAATATATAATGAATGTTTTCCATTTAGGAAACACAGACGACACCGTGCATTTTTTTTTTACACAAAAAACTAATTTTTTTAAATTTTAATCTTTTAATGCAATTAAAAGATTAGTTTTGCAATAAAATTTTACAAAAAAATTAGTTTTTTGTGAAAAAAAAAGAAAATGCATTGTGTCACACAGTGTTTTCTAAATGGAACATACTCTAGACGTCAACTCTAAGGATAATAATTCCGATAGGTGCTAAATCCAACGTCAACCATAGTCAAATTAAATCTTTATTTTATAGAAAAAAATTTATTAATTGATCTAATTTCTTATACAGTACACATCTTAATTCATAAAATAAGTGTTTCTAGTAATAATTTAACATTATGATTAATTTTCAAAAAATTTTAGATGTAGTACTCGATTTGACTGGATACACATCCTTAACTGCTTATCTGTTGTTTTTCTCGAACATCTTACTTATTTTCATATGTTTATCATGGTGTAATTAAGTTTTGCGTTGTCATATTCGATTCAAGTGGTCGTACTTGTTTTAATTTCTGAAGATGATCTTTAATGGGTCGAAACTAGTTAACTGATTTTATCTTCATTGACTCCACTTTTATTTAAGTTGCAGAATGTCGTAAAAATTTGAATTATGTGTCTATTATTATTGTCAAATCAATCGCCAGAGCTAGCTTTCCGTAAATACTTTTTAAAATTCTAATAAGATTAAACTTGTCGATGATAATGTAAGTGTGCCTTTCATATTTATTAAGTGTACGGTAGTTTTGCTGTGTATTAAGAAGTTCATGCAAAAATAATGAATATGAATGCATATTATATTATGTTATTCTTAAATTTAGTCTTATTTATTTCTACTTTACTAACATAAATATTTCTTTCACAGTTTTGACACGATGACAAAGATCACATTGGTTAGACTTGACGGAAATATGGACCGACACTCTTGACAGGAGTTCTTAAGTATTATATTTGAAACTTTTTGCCTCACAACATATTAATTATAAAACTCTTAGATTATTTAAGTAGCTTATCTTAACTAGTAAAGATATTTACATCAACGTAAATTACATAGTAGTTTAAACAACTATTGACGCTTTCATACTAAATAATTTGTTAACACATATTTTTAAAGAAATAATTGCGGTTTTAATTTTTAATTGCTTAATTCTTTGAGCTTAGGGAAACAAAAATTAATAGTAATGTTGACACGTAACTACGTATAATAATACTGAATTATTAATGTCAAAACTGAAAAATGTAGTAGTAAAATACGATTGTATCTGTTAGAATAGTCTCAAGTTCCAAGTATGTAATTGATAAAACTGAATGTTTTTATTTGAATTATATTAATAATCTAAGAGTTGCATATTCCAATGTATATGATAATATGGTACTACTATAATGACTTGAAATGTGTATGTAACAAGTGTACTTGACTAATTGACATTATCAATAAAGTATTCCATATAAAAATTTTATAATGATAAAGAATTTTTTAACCAGTATAATTCATAATTTTATAACTGACAAAATTGGTGTCTTCATAATCATTGTTAAATACATATGTTAAACCATGTTAAACATACTATGCCGAGGAAAAAGTCAATAAAATTCGATATTAGCAAAAACATGACCAAGAAGGGCATATTTTCTCTGTTAAGTCTAGATCGAGAATTTAATATCATGTATTATAAACGTCAGTTTTATATTTTGTGAAAACAATAACGAAATTGTTTGTATGTTTTAATGAATTGGTAAATTGATAAATCATAATTAAATGATGAGGATAAAATAAAAACCTCATAGACATAACCGGGTGTGGTAAACACAATTCTAAAATATTTATATACATCTTCTAAACAAACTAATTGTCAAATAGTTTTTATAGTTTTATATACAACACTTTTACAATGAACTTCGTTTAGTATTTAAACGTTTTCAGATTTCATATAAAAAAAATATTTAAAAAAAGGTCAAGATCAGTGGAAAAAATGAAAATAATTGGCAGGTTTAATCATAGCAGAAAATAGGGTACTTGACTGCAATTAAAATGATTCTAAATACTTTGTTCTTACATATTAATTAATTAATTTTTGTTGAAATTTTTAAAATCGTAAGAAAACCACTTTTTAAATGAACAAATTGGCGTGAAAAAAACGACTCGTAGTAGTAATGACGTCACGATTTGATGGCAAGTTTATCATAGACAAGATGTAACTACGATTATCATAGACAAGATGTAAGTACGATTTACGGTAACTATATTATTTATAAATATATTGACGTCATTTTGAAGTAACAGCGCGTTTTTAGTCATTTAAGCTGAGCACCCACTAGTCGCGGAGCGACGCAGTACCACTCCGGAGATCTTCTTTCGATCTAATGAACGCTCAGCTTTAAATGAAGGTTAAAAATTAATTTTTAAAATATAATTTTTAAATAACTAAAGAATATTTTTACTCATCGATACTAAATTAAATATATTTAAGAATATATAAAACTATTTAATACTAGCCGTATACCCACCCGATGGGATTTACCATCGGCAACATTTCAAGATGTCAGTCAGTGTTAAAGATTTATTAGTTAAGATATTACTTAATTTAATAGCCATAGTAACATATTTTTGTATACCACTAACTACAAAAATGACGAATTTCTATACAAATTTTCATCCCCTGTTAAACCCACTTAGGGGACGAATTTTCAAAAATCCTTTCTTAGTGCTCACCTACGTTACATAGGGAACTCCTGTGCAAAATTTCATTCTTCTAAACCCAACGGTTTAGGCTGTGCGTTGTCTGTCAGTCAGTTAGTGTTAGAAATTTATTAAGTAGATTTAAAATAAATTTTTAGTACAGTCAAATACTCTATTAAGTATCTTCGAAATAATAGCTTAAAATGTTTAAACATAGATATTCAAAATATATTCGTCATAATATGTATTATTTCATAACATGGATAACATCTAAAAACTTTAACAAAGATGATGAAGACTACTAATGTCTTTATACAACTTTAAAATGGGTTAAACTTTAGCGTGTTCTTGAAAATCAAGTAATTTTCTTTTTTTTAGTTTTAATAAACATAAGCATTAAAATCATACATATTTTTATTTTAGCTAGTATTCTAAAGAATTTTGATATTCACAAATAATTTTCTTTCTGTTAATTAATTACTTTTTTTTGAAGTGAAACTTTTATAGTGAGATAGTGAGTGAAAATATTTGTTCTATCTGCTTTAATTTTCGGATAATCAGTTAAACAAAATTCAAATTTTATCCTAATTCTGAGGGACGATTTCACCCTTTAAATGGCTACGATGTTCGATAAAAAAAATCCTTTGTCTTTTGTTTTATACACATACCAAGTTTCATTAAAATCGAAAATACCTTCTGAGTATTTTTTCTTGCTAGTAAGGTGTCCGATTTTATTTCATTTGTTAATGTCGTTATACCATTTTTAGTTAATTTGACGTATAGCGGTGACTTTATATACTATATCATTATTGCATGTAAATTTTCAATTTGTCCAGAGTATTTTTGATGTTACATTATTTCAGATCATTAGTTGCTATGGTGACTTTTAAATTTTATATTGTTTAACTTACTTGTCTTTCGGTCTTTTGGCGTCATATTCAAATTTAAAACAATATCAAGAAAACATTTTTATTTTTGTTTAAGTTTTAGAGGTGTAAATTTATATTTTCTACATTAAAAAAGAACACCCGTCCCAACATGATAAGGCTGTTTTGCATAACTCAGTGATTTTCAATCAATCAGTTGTCCAATTTTCATTATTTAGTTTTTTTAACGTTCAGAATTAAGCTGGATTAGTTGAAAAAAAAAAATACTACAATTTGATATCAATATTGGAAAGGCTGAGAAACTTGTTAAATCGAAAAAAATTTATATATTGTTAGAAATAAATGGACGGGGAGACGCCATTAAAATCTCATTTTCGGGTAAAGGATGATAATTTACAACTGGAGCTTATTATTTAATTATCCTTTGCCCGAAAATGAATCCTAAATAATTCTTAACATTTAATGAAAAATAAATGAAAATCGAACTACTAGTTGTTTTTTTTATTTGGTCAAAAATAGGTGGAGCCGTGCTTCTACGTAATTCCCCTCAGTTTTAAGAGAATATTCATCCAGAGAATTGTCATTTTAGTATTCTAGAGTTCTCACAACGGATTATTATTACATTCCTGCGCCTAGGTCTTACCATGCTACCCACTGTAACAGCTGAATTTTCCTTCAGGAAAATTGATAATAGAATATACGTCACAAATATGACTGACACTGTTTGCTATAGAAGTTTCACTTCAATCGTGGGTTTAAATAAGTGAGTCACATACCAGAATTTTTTTCTTTTTGTGCCAGTAATTCAACAATGTATTTGGATTTTAAAAAAAATAAATATCTGTATGCACCAAAAACTCGCGTCACAGCATAATTAATGTTTTAAAGGCATTTTGTTTTTAATTTGCGGCATATAAAATTATTATTGTTTCGCGGATTTTTGGTGCGAAGAGGATCACCCTTGTAAATAAAGAATATTAGTATGCATTTTTTAAATTTGTATCGTTTTAATTCGTGTTTGCATTATTATTATTCATATTGTTTGTGATTCTACATCTTGGTAAATATTTTCAGAGTATCAGTAATTTGAATATATTCCTCTACATCGTCTGCAACATTTTCAACAGTTCAAGATGGTAAGCGTAGGTAAAGTATTTTCCAGATTTTTTTAGACAAGCAAATATTTTATTATTATTATTTTCTTGTTAAGTATTTGGGTAGTGCCACTGTACGTTATGTAAATTAAACAGATAGGCATCTTACATTATATATTATGTAACGGTGGGCAATTATGAATGATACTTATGATATCATTTGATTTTTAAAATAACTCAAGATACCTTGATTAAAATCACTATTATTTATTAATTAATAACGTCAAAATTAAATATACATAAATAAAAGAGAGCAATACAAAAAGTGCAAAATTGTAAATAGACAGAATGAATCTTTATCTATACACAGATAAAATAGTCCTCTCACATCTGTCTGTAATTTATTTTCTGAACTACTGAATTTCAAAAACCGTTACTTACAAGTTTGTTCTTTTTTTTTGGCAAATATGTATAATATATCGAAATATATATGGACAATTATATAATATATTGACTTCTAATAAAAAGGGTTATTATAAAATTGTGTTGCTGGTAAAGGTTTCTGTTTTGTAAAAAAATTATTCAGTAATGTGAATACGTATGGTATAACTATTTGCTTAAAATTGACTAAAAGTAGTATAGCAAATGATGCGAAATTAGGCGGACCTAGTATTTTGTTTTGTTTTTTAAGTGAATTTCCTTTTTGGAAATACACTTATTACAGCGGGTGCCATGAAAAGACCTGAGCCCGGAAAAACCGAAAATGACCTTCACATTAAATTTTGTATATACGTTGCAGCTATATTGTCAAAACCGTTTTATTATAATAACGCTAGTCAAATTATAAAAAAACCAAATATTGTCAACTGATGTTGTCCCTTACAATAAATTTCAGTGCTATTATAATTTCGCTAGACTCATTTAGAGGAATTGTGAAGCAAATAACAATTGGTATCAAAACTACTAAACTGATCTCAACAAAATTTAGTAGAAATATTTTATGGCTTAGAATAACTGATAGGATAATTTATATGTTGGGTGAAGGTTTCTGCGGGATATTAACACTATGAGGCCCGAGCACTTTCACAGTAAACTTCCCCGGAAGCCGACAATATTTTTAAACAAATTTATGTAAACAAGTACATAAAATGATTCCACAGAACACTAAATGCTTCAACATGTACGTGTTAGACAGGTCAAAAAATGAGTACATACATAGTTATTATTTTTGATAAAATAGACATATACATACAAACATACAATACACACATTCATACGTATGTGGATACAAATATTATTTGTAAATAAAAGATGCAGCCTAGATATTTTGATAATAAAACATATTGTTATGTATATTTATTTATACATATGTACAAAAAATGAAAAGTGTCTGGTACATAGTAATAAATTATTTTTATTAGAATAACATAAAATCCTTTTTATAAGTATGTATTTTTAAGTGTTTTGTTTATTATTCTAAATATTGATCGCGGTCGGCCTCTGAGGATGTTTTGTTTGGTTTCGGATGCCGAAGCCATGGGACTGAAAGTGTTAATACGAAACTAATTAGTGTAAAACTACAAAATTGATTTCAATTAAATTTAGTGAGGACACTTTTATACTTTGGAATAACCAAAAGGAAATTTGATCCCGATTAAAGGCTCCTAAGGGATACAAAATAAATTATTCAGTCAGGTCAAAATTACTGAAGCGATTTCAGTCTGATTTCATATATAAACTTATATACTTTGGAATAACTGATAGAAACATTTTTATCCCACTTAAGAGTTCCAGTGGGACACAGACTAAATTATTGAGTCACGTTAAAATTATTGAACGAATATCAATTAAATTTTTTTAAATTTTTTTTTTTAATTTTTTTAAAAATTTAGATACATATTTATATGATATGCTTTTTAATAACTAACGGAATAATCTGTATCCCGTTTGAAAGTTCCTATCGCCTATTATTACGATAAGAAATAATATCAAAACTACTGAAACAATTTTAATCAAATTTAGTATTGGCATATACCTTAAAATAATAAATATTTGGTATACTTTTTTTACAGGTTGGAGGTTCCCGTGGGAAATGAACTACTATTTCATAAACTATTAATGTTGATTTTCTTTAGATTGTTTATTGATTGACTAAAGACTTTAGAAATAATTTTAAATTGCTGTTCCGTTTTTTTCTGTTCAATAGTTCTGACATGATTGAATAATTTATTTTGTATTCTGAGGGAACCCTTAATCAGGATGAAAATTATCCTATGTGTTGTTCCATGGGGTATAAGTATCCATACCAAAACTGAATGAAATCGTTTCAATAATTTCGGCCTGACTGAATAATTTATTTGGTTTGCCATGGGAACCTATAATCAGAATAAACATTTTCTGTTTGTTATTCCAAAGCAAAAAGATATTCATACCAAATTTGATTGAAATCGGTTTTGTAGTTTTGATACCACTTAGTTTCGTATTCATATCCTGTAGGAACCTTCAACCAGGATATAAATTATCCTATTAATTATTCTAAACCATATAAATATCCCCACAAAATTTTATTGAAATAGACTTAGTAGTGAAGACATTGTTTATTTTAGTATTCACAACCCACGGAAACTTTTAAACGAAATAAGAATTTCTTATCGGTACTCCAAAGCATATTTATGTAAATATCTAAGCTAAAACTTAAAATCGATTCAGTAGTTTTTTGACATCATTAGTTTCGAATTCATATCGTGTTTACTTTTACCACACATATTTTCCTGTAAGCTGATTTGGTTATATTGCCAAGAAACATTACACTTCACAATTTTCTCTAAATGAGTCTAGCGAATTTATAATAACACTAAAATTTACTAGGTGTATTGTAAGAGACAACATTAGTTCACATATTTGGTTTTTTTATAATTTGACTAGAGTTATTATAATAAAACGGTTTTGACAATACAGCTGCAACATATATATAATATATATATATATATATATATATATATATATAATATATATATATATATATATATATATATACTATATATATGTGTGTGTGTGTGGTGTGTGTCTGTGCGATAACGAAGGAGGCCTCCAATTGTTACAAAATTTTGGTGTGTAGGTCAAAAGTCCCAATAGCTTGGATGAGTTCGTCAGCCAGACGCATCCGATTTTTGGAAGCCAAATTTTCGCCAATTTTAGTGGTTTTTTGCAAAATTTTGCCAGAATTCAAAAATTTTTTTGATTTTTTTTTACAACATCGAAAAGAGCGTAATAAATTACATAAAACAAGCTTTTAAAAACATTGTTCTAAATGAACTAGATTTTGAGAAAAAATAAGAAATTTGCTGGAGTTCTTTGCAATAAATGTTTCATTATCTTATCATTACAATAACAATATTTATATCTGTTTCATTTTTCAAAATAAAAATTAATTTACTTTTCAAGAACGCCTCATCACCGATTTTGAAAATTTGTTCACTGTTAAGAGAGATAAACTATTTTAAATGGGTATAAGCTATGCTGTATGGGGTCTGCCAGGGTCTGGGGATCCCAAAGCGTCAAAAATAAGACTACTCATACGATTTGAAAATTTTTTTCACCTTTAAAAATTTAATTTCTTTCAAATACATATATGCTATACTATATGAGATCCACCAGGGTCCTGGAGACCTAAAAAAGGGCCAAAAATTAACTACTCAACCGATTTTAAAAAAAATTTTTTACTGTTAGAGAGCTAAAACTATTTTAAATGGGTACAAGTTGTTATATGAGATCCGCCAGTGTCCAATCTTTGGAAATTCACTATGTTTTGCAGATGCTGCGACAGGGGTATTTTTCCTTTTGCCATTTTTATGTTACAGTAACTTAAGGTTGTACGTCTAAAGGACCTTTCATATCTACAGACACTGAACGTCACAGACACGTATTTTAGTAGACACGACGTTTTCAAAAGTACTCATATACACAGACATTAACGTACCGTTCTGACAAACATACGTATAGTATGTATCGTATGTATCAATGAAGTACAAAAATTATATTGTGACAAATCTGATGTTTTATTACTTTTACAGTGAAGATTTTTCCATAATTGCATTATTATTGAAAGAGAAAAAAAATTTCCCTCCTGCTGCATACTTCTTTTGATTATCGCTATATTTCGTATCAGAAATTGTAGAGAAATGTACATAACCTAATAAATTCGATTAAATTTTTATTATTCAGACAAAAAGGTGCTAAGAATTGCCAAAAGTATTCATATACATAGAAAATGTTTATTTTCTAACAAATTCGATTAATTTTTCGTTGTTTGTACTTCACAAAACTGGTAAAATAAACTGTACGTTTCGAAACATGTATTCATACTAGCCGTACAAGGTCGACAGACATGTTCCATTCCAGTATGTCAGACAAAATATTCTCCTCGAGAATACTGTGAGGGCACTGTACGTGTCTGTATGGTTACATTACACTATATTATATGAATACATCCATAAGAAAACCATTAAACAATATTTGTCGTGTCTGCCACTATACGTGTTTGTGACGTTCAGTGTCTGTAGATATGAATGGACCTTAATTTTATTGCATTTGTTAGTATACTGTTTAGTCTTGTAGTAGCATTATAGTAGACTGTAGTCATGATCACTAATTCAGTTACTAATTTCATAATCGTCCACTTCTAAAATATAAAACTGATTCTAATATTAAAATGAAATATTAAGACAGCAGTTAAAACAAATTGACCTGGAAAATTCGTTATAATAATTTTAGAATTGTTAGAGCTGTTATAACAAAATTACTGTAAAGTTTAATGTTAAATACGATTATTAGCTTGGTATTCTCTACAAGCATATATAAATCAATCAAATATCAGACTGATACCTATGGTGATATTTAACTGAAGCTGGGAAATAAGTTGACCAATACAATTTGTATTATATGTATGTATGTGTGTATATACATATGTATAATATCCATATATAAATCAGTCAGTCACTTTTGAAGCAGCACATGTTAAAGACATACTTTAATAATAAAATATTCTAGGTAGCCACCTACAACAGTCAGCTTTAACAAGACAATAGGCAACAGGCTAGAAGCTGTAGCCTGACTATTTAAAAGCAGCCTCTGGTGACCACTAAGACTGGCAAACAGCTACACGAGTAGGGACATACTACACCAAAGATTCGCATGGTTTACTTAAACCACCTGAAAATATGATACATACATAAATGTACGCATTCAAAGAATTTCCATACTCTCTAGTGATCGATTTTTTTTGTGTTTTTTGGAAAATTTTAAGACGGTTATCACATTGCCGGTTTGTGAGTATGTTTTCAAGGAGGCGATAGGTGGACGCGCTTGTCACAACACTGCGAAACAAAAATGCCTCATTCTCAAAAATTAACGCAATATAACACGCTTGTGTAATTTCTGTCATTCGTACCATGGGGTATTTGACAGTATCAAAGAAAAGCAATCAAAACAAATTTTAATGAAAATTGATAATAAAAGACAGCAATTTATTATGTTAATTCATCTTAACTATCATTATTTTATTTTAAAAAAATCAATTGAAAATAGTATATTATTCAATGAGCTGGTAATGGTAGCTATTACTTACGAAGATGAAATTGCGATACGAGCCGAGTTTATGAGGCAAGTGTCGTAATTCATCTAAGTGAGTAACAGCCATTGCAAGCGAGTAGAATACTATACTTTTTCTATAACATTTTCCCTTTTTTATTTAAATAAAATTGAATATAAACTTTAAATTAAAAGAATATAATTTTTAATTTATCTCTAATTTCATTAAATGTTTGTATATGTACTAGGCAACATACATGAAATTAAAACTTGATAGATATTAATATTTATAAAACAAATGCAGGCCTATTAGTCCGGAGGCCAGGCGGTGTTTTCATAATTTATTACCACTCCTCTGTAACTTCGTGTGCGGCTTCATTTTGACGAGTCTCCCAAGTTTTTTATCTGCGAAAATTCTTATAAATGCAGCGTTTGCTAGTACGCAGCTGCGAAAAGTGTTAATTTGACGATGTTACAAAAATTTATTACCAACGTTTTACTTTTAAATTTACATAAAAGATAATGAAATAACATACGCGAAAATATATTTTCTGCCGTCTGTAACTTGTTAAAATAACGGCGTATAATAATTTTACTACCAACCAGCTGATTTTTTCACAGTTTTTAAATAAACAAATATCTTTAGAATCAGATGGTAACAATTTCCGACAAATTCTTTGCGGCATATTCTCAGTCCGACGCTCCGACTATATTGAATAATGGTTAATACGGTGATTTCATTGGTCGAAAGGTATTGAGTAATAGTGATTCTTCCACACCTTTGAATAATGCATAAATTTCTCAGCAATTAATGGATATGTAATGAGTGTGTTCTTCAATAGAAGTAGAACAAGTAATTTTTTTTCTAAAATATACGTAAACAGAAACGGGGTGTGACGTTATATTGTCTTATATTTCAACACTAGGGTCCCTACTTTAAATTCCGATTAGCAAACATAACTAGGTATGAAAATTAATCTAAATTAATTTTTTTTTAAAAATCATCAATTTCTTTTCCTAGTTATAAGAAAAATAAACAGTTTTTTTTTTCTTAATTACAGGACACCTATTGTTATCTAGAAAATGTGACGTAACTAACAGCTATAAACGTTTTCGCGCAAATTTTGAGAACAAATATTAAATTATTTCTTTCTAATGATTTTCGGCATTATTTTTAAAAATTGAAATGGTATACATGCATAATATATAAATACGTATGTTTTAAAATAATTTCCCAAAATTAGTCGAATTACTCATACAACTAAAGTAGTGCGAAGCAGGCTGCAGTATATGCATGCGAATATACAATAATGAGTGCATTCGTCGCTCTAATCACTTACTTTTAAACAGTGATGGGCGTGTAAACTATTTACAGTATTTACAAGCACAATTTACACGTAAACACGACTCTTGTTTGTAACATACTTTTTGGAAGTAAATAGGCCAATTCATATCGGCGTAAGCGGAAGCGGCTTGTGCTCAAGTGTAAACAATATGCGCTTGAAAACAAGCACATTTGGCTTGCTATTGATATGTATGTATATAACTGTCTCACTTTCCATGTTCTAGTGAGAAGGGTGACAAGTATATAGCCAACGCTAATAGTTGACTATAAACTATGTATGTTTGAATCATCGTATCATAGAGATGTACATGATATGATTTTATTCACAGTGTGCTAATTTAAATACAAGCAGGGAACAGAGACGTAAGTAGAACAAGCCTTAATATAGAATCGTTTGTCCTAAAAATATAGTGTAAAAAACGACAACTAGATGGCAAAACACTACGAATTTATGTCAAATCCCTATACTAAAATATAGTCGGGGCATGTCAGCTAGGGATGGTCGATATTAGAAAAACATCGATGTTAACATCGATTCAAGAGTATCGATATACGATATATATCGAAAGAAAGACATCGATGTTCGAAAACATCGATGTTTCTGTAGCAAAATAAACAACCATTATAATCTATTATTTTATTTATTAAAAATTAACATTGCCAGTATTTATTTGGTACACTTTGCAAAAAAGTCACTTTGTTAGAAGTTTCCCTTTTAATATATTCCTTTGTTGACACAAATGCTGCCCAGCTTTTGAAAAAAGTCTCTGAAGCTGTTGAAGTTACTGTGAAATACAAATATTTAATGGCAATTTTTTTCAAGTTTGGATAAGTGGATCCTAGAAATTGTCATAAAAGTAATAGGTCTTCTTTTAAATCAGCGACAGGACTTTATAACTACTGGATAGGTTAGAGTAATATCGATGATTCGATATTATTCTCATAACATCGATGTGTCGATGTTATCGAGGACATAACATCGATGTTTTTACATCGATGTTTTCCCCTAAACATCGATGTTTTTCTAACATCGATGAATATCGATCATCCCTAATGCCAGCTATTTTTCATCAAAGAATGTCAAAAATAATTATCACATGTTTGAGTAAATATGTCTTAATAAGTTATAAGTTAAAAAGTTTTAAATTTAACTATTCTTTCATATAGCCCATTTACACATTGATTAATGCAAGTGCGAGTGATTACTACAAACACGCCTAAAATTGCGTTTTAATATATCAAAACGGTACTTAAACACAATTCTATACCATTTGAAGTAAGAACTCCCACTCGCACTAATCAATGTGTAAACAGGGCATAAATTAAATTGCATGATTTTTTTAAAAATATTTATTTCCAGTTTATTTTTGACGAACTTTTGATGGAAAATGGCGGACTATCAAAAATCATGTCCTGATTAGCAAAGTGCTTGCAATGCCACATAGTAGTTGCCTCTGTGAACTATGTCTCGTCTCAGTCTAAAATTGTCCGAAAAATTAACACAGGTTGCGTTTTCTACTTACGTCTATATTCACTGATACAAGATTAATATTGTCCTAGATTTTAGATAAAATTTCTTGTTAATACAATATGTTCAAGTTGTTAGAAAATGTGTTGTTAATTATTTAGAATTTAACTAATCCACTTGAATTAATTTTTAATGAAAATAAGTTGCGTTTTTAATGATAATAGGAATATTTTTATTGGAAGGAGGAAAATATAAAAAAATAAAATAACATAAAATTCCGCTTACGCCGATACGAATTGGTCCAATATGTAAACAACGTAAACGGGTTAAAAATTAGATTGTAAATTATAATAATAAAAAAATCACATCAAGAAGCAAAATACAAAAATGTTTGTTATTTAAAAGTTTTAAATAATGTAGACACATACGCACACTTATTAAAAATTGCGAGAATTGGCGGGAATTAGCAATGTCAATTCTCGCGCAGTTTTTAATTAGTGTGCGCATGTGCCCACATTATTCAGAAATAAATAATAAGAGCGACAAATATACTCAAATGCTATGTTGTGGCAAACGCGTAACCGATCTTCTCACTGGAAACATGCTCACAAACCGGGAGTGTGACAACGCCCTAAAGGTATAATTTGAATGGTGGACTGAGCTTGAGCAGTCAATAAATTTGTGCTCCTGATCAGTTCAATACAGTTAATATATTGATTAATTATGTGTAAATAGTGGATTAAAATAATAAATTAATTTTTATATAAATAAAAGTGTTTTATTTATTTGAACCTAGACCTACAAATAGAACGTAAAAATACATCAACCTAAAATATTAACCTTGTTTCTCATATTAATTACATAAAAGCACAAGTCACCTATCAGCATGCTCTAGGTCTAGATCTAGTTGAGGTATTGCCCGCAAACATCGATACAGTAGCAGATAATACTTCTACAAAAGTTAGAACTGGAATATTTAATAGCGATGGAATTTCTACGTATCTTCAGAGACATGCACGGGTGCAACTAACAATTTACTCTGGGGTAGGCCTGAAAAGTATAAGATCAATATATACCCAATTTCAAATACAATTGAGCATGAGCCATCTTTAAAGAATTAAATAAATTCTTTTATTCAAAACAAATCAATTATCTATTCTTTTCTAAAAAAAAAAAAAAAAAAAAACGCCGTGAGCAGCGGAGCCCCATTACGGAAGTCGTATTTTTCCTTTCATCTTCGGTATTGAGTGTCTACAAGCGAAATGTAATCGAAAGTCCACAAGCGATTTGTAATTTTGGTGGTTTCAAAACTGATGATGAGTGTCCGGTTGATCGGGGCTTTAAAAAAAGGTTTTAAGTTTTTAAGGGCTGAATCTCAGTAAATTTCAATTTTGTGCCGATAGCAGTTAACAGGGAAAAAGTCAACACAATTCGTACGAGGGCATTTCTATCCATGCTTATCCGCCAATTGCCTTTGTGTTTTATTTTTAAATATTAAAAGAACTTAAATAGTAAACTGGAAGGCTTTTATGAAGATATTTTTTCTTTCCAAATAAATCCAAAATTTCTATTTTATAAATAATAAAAATCCAAAATTCCTAATTTATAAATAAACAGTGACTTTAATAACATTGTATTTCATTTGTTAAAAAATTATATTCACTTTTTTTTAAATTTTTTAAAATTACTATTCGCCTACTTGTATTTAGAATAAAAGTAATGCATTTAAAACACATTTAACAACAGCATTCAATTCCGATGTAAAAATGGGAGAAGTGGGGGGAAAAGTAATGTGGACTCCCGAAAAGGTACTAGCTGGATACTAACTGAATACACGTACAAAATTTCAGCCCTCTAGGTTTCCTTAGAGAGTCTCTAGACGTGTTAGAAATCAAGCAAAAAAATTAAGGAAATATTGGCGTAAAAATCGTGGGGGTAAGGGTTAAAAGTTGAAACCCCCAAAAAACAGTGTCTGGCTATTAGCTTAACCTGTACACAAAATTTCAGCCCTCTAGGTTTATTTGGGGAGATTTTGACCCGAACGAAACTGTTAAAAAACAAGAAAAATCATGTTCTTTTGGGTATAAAAATGGTGGGGGTGGGGATTAAAAGTCGAGACCCCCAAAAGGCACCCCCTTGATACTAACTCAATCCGAATACAAAATTTCAGCCCTCTAAGTTTATTTGGGTGACCTGTGCGAGTGGTACAAACTTCGAAAACGTCGAAAATGCATGAAATTGTAGCTTAAAAATGAGGGGGGTGGAGGTAAAATATTAAAACCTCCAAAAAGCACAACCTAGGTACGAACTTTATCAACACACCAAATTTTAATCCTCTACGTTAATTCTGGGGGGCTGGGGGCGTGTTAGATCCAGCGAAAATCGTTTTTCCCCCCTCCACTCCCACCAAATCATCCTAGGAAGCTGAATTTTGGATATGTTGTACATAATTGACCGAAACATTATTTCCAACCGGTTTGGAAAAGTTTTATTGCTTTTCCGCCCCCCACCACCCCCTTAAAAGTTGGGTCGGATCAAAAATTTTCCCAAAATTTGACCCCACTTTGATAGTATGAGGTGCCTCGAAAATGAGCCCCATTTACCAAATTTCATCTCTTAACTTCCATAGGGGGGCCCTACACAAATTAAAAGGTGGCGGGAATATATATATATATATATATATATATATATATATATATATATATATATATATATATATATATATATATCAGACTTTTTTTTACATATTCGTGTTCTACGGGTCCGAAAACGGATAGCGCCCCTACTCTCGCCTCTCACCGTTCTTGTCGTATAGACTGTATAAGTCTAATTTTTTAAAGGAAAAATTCGACTAAAAAAACTGCAAATTTAAAATTTACGCAAGTGCAGTAATGAAAGAGATAAAGCCAAGAAAACGGAAATTCTTTAAATTCATAAGTGATGAATCATGGTATTCAATTATTCATGGTTAAATTTAAATGAAATGGATTATGGTAAGTTTTATCTTTTACTATTTATTTAGAGTGCTTCTCTACGCTCGCCAAAAGATTCAAAAGTAGTCCCGTATTTCAATTAGCATATCTAATGGAGAAGTCTTGTAGTATCATAATAGTCTGTTCACATTATTCCAGTCCAGTAATCCAGTGAGTCAATCCAGTCCAGTACTGGACTGGATCATAACGTTTACTACATTATTCCAGTCATTCAATGGTTCATTATAGCCTGTTCACATTATTCCAGTGAGTTAATCCAGTCCAATGCTGGATTGGATCATATCGTTTACATTATTCCAATCATTCAATGGTCCATTCCAGTCATTCAATTACATTACAAAAAAACAATGCTTGTTCACTGTTCAACGTTTAATCCAGCACTGGATTGGCCGTCTACACTATTCCAGTAACGCTGGAATGGGCTAACTGGAATGAAAAGTAGACCATCAATTCAGTCACTGGACTGGATTGCTTACTGGAATGGGTACATTCCAGTGCATTCAGTGCTGGTCTGCATTATTCCAGTGACATACCAGCGCTGGTTTCGATTGCTGGACTGGAATGTTACCGGAATAATGTGAACAGGCTATAATGTAAAATATAATTACATTTAACTAAAATATAGACCAAAACCGATAAATCGATGGAAAACCTTTTGAAGTCCATCGATAAATAATAGAGAAATAAAATATTAAAATTTAAGCTGGAATGATTGATTTCCAACTTGTGACATCAGCTATTCGCACAGTCAAACACCAAGTGTTAGGCGAAGAGCCAACCGTAGAAAATGGCAGCTGATAGGTTAAAGGGACTTGTTTCCTGCAAAAGATACTATTGATATAGTTAAAGAAAATGCCACAAGGCTTCCACTCCCTAACAAGTCGCTTCACTAGTCAACCCTTTGCCGATTTTTAATTTTTTGGCTAATCGTTTAGCTCATAAGTTTAAAGGTGATTTTAGCGGCAAATAAAAGCTTGAACTTTCTAATTTTAGAAGAAAAAAAATAGTTGCCTAATCTTAAGGTAAGTTTACACTTAAGATACAAGTACGAGATACATCTTAAATTGGCAAAGCAAATTGACATATTCTGTTTTACCTCATACAATCGAAAAATGTGTATTTTTATTGAGCATTTACACTTAAGTATATATAATTCAAAGCACCAAAGGAAAAAATTTGAAAGGTTTCAAAAGTGGTGAGATTACTTGAATAAAGTTTGGTTGTTGAAATCATGAAATAATCGATAAAAAAACTTCTACATATGTACTGATAAGACATTTACATATAATTTTAATTCAATTTTTCCGTTATTAATTTTGTTTTTGTTATTAAAATTTTTTCATTTATACAAAATGCCTACTGATAAAGAAGAGTTCTCATATTTATCCATCTTTGTATTAATTTTAACCAGAGCACGTAGAAGAAATCGAAGACGGTAACATTTGAGCATAAATATCATTTCTAATATTAATGTCCTTATATTTTTTTGTCCGAATATCCTACACATTACTACTTCTAATTTTATCAATTAGTAATAAATATTTTTACTTTATTTCAGACATGTTTCCTATAATATAATAAATATTACTGTACGTATATAAATATAAATTACTACATTTGAAAAGACAAACAGATGTAAATTTATTTTTAAAAGATCATACATTTAGGTCACATTATACATTACACGAAATAGTTTAAAAATAGTATATTGTACAATAACTGCGAAAAAAGGCTTATTTCTCACGAATATGAGTTTGTTGTGCAAGCCAATTACATTCGCTACGTCACTGATGTAGGTACTTTATTCTTCGTTCTCGATATGGAAAAATTGTAAAAAATAAAAGATTACTAGGGTAAGAGACCCGATGACCGATCACTATTTTTAGCTGTATCATTAAATTAGCTTAAAAAAAATTAAAAAATAAACAAAACACCCATTTTTTTTTCTTAATAAGTATGAAACCAAGTTTTTTTAATCCAATCCCAGTGAACATTTTTCTGTAAATTTTATGTCACAGTGACAGAACTGAAAGTCACATGTTACATAACATGTGAGTCACATGTGACCCTCACATGTAACTTACAATTTCCCACTTATAAACGTAACAATGTGACGTAACATTGTTATGTTCTTGTTACGTTTTAGGAAAATATAACTTTGATGTTACCTTATAGATAAAAATTACGCCTTCTTTTGCAAAAAGCTAATTCAAAATGCCCTTTTTTTGTTTCTTATTAACATTACATACAAATATTACCAACTTATTGACATATACATACACCTAAATTATTATTATTATTTTATTTGTTTTTCTTTTTTTTTTGTTGTCTGTTCCAGTATTCGATCCATTATCCAAGCTGAAGCATCGTTTAAATTATCGGCAGTCTTAACTACTAGACCAAACTTACTTATTTATTCTGATCGTTATTATATATTAATATATATCACAAAATAGTAAATAAAGCCTTACAAGAATTTTCATAAAAGTTTCATTTTTAAATTAATATGTAACAAAATTAACGTTGTTTTAACGACGTATTAATGTTGTTTTAATGAAATGTCGCAATCATGACTTGTTATATTTTTGTGACGTATCAATATTAATCAAACATTCGTTCATCCATTTCATCCATCCATTTTTGTATCAGTCGATTATGTTATTTGTTATATGGGTTATGGGGTTATATTATATATATATATATATATATATATATATATATATATATATATATATATATATATATATATATATATATATATATATATATATATATATATATATATATATATTATGGGATTATATCATATATTATGGTGTTATATTATATAATATAACCCCATAACCCACATAACAAATAACATAAATCAACTTATACAAAAATGGATGGATGAAATTTAATTACATCAGACGCCAACAGGGGATAGATTGAAAAACTGCAGGAATCTTTAAATGGATAATTCCTCACGAATTGATACATTTACGGCCGGTTTTACAAACCGAGTTTAAACTGAGTTTATTAGTTAAACCAAGTTTAAATAAATCAGACCGTTTTACATATTGAGTTTATTTGTTAAACTCAGCTTATATTTAAACTACCAATCAAGGTGGCTTAAATCATTTAAACTAAGCTTACCTACTTAAGATCATAGAAAAGATATAACTACTTAAGATCTTCTCTATGGTTGAGGTCGTTTTTAGGGATTCGATTATATTTTTATATTTCTCTACTAGAGCAATTAAATACTCAATCATGGTGACCACATTACTCTAAAACCTGGAAATGTCAGGGAATTCTAAACTTTCTAGAAAAATCAGGGAATAGTCAAAGAATTTTACCAGAAGACTGGAAAAAATTGATTTTTATAATTTTGTTTATTTAGGGAAAAAACTTCAATCAATTTTTCACTTGTTTTGAGATTAGATTTAAAAATTGGCGCGGATTTCTTTTTTTTTTTGCTCGTCATTTACTTTTTTAAGAAAGTGTTAAAAAGTTATTAAGAATTTTTTTTAGCTTTTTGGGATAAAGTAGGGGCGGCATTTTTCACAAAATAGATAGGGAATTTTTTAATAAAATTTCTGGAAAACCTGGAAAAGTCAGTGAATTTGATCTTTAAAAATCTGTGGCCACCATGCGTCAATTTCATTACTCGTAAAATTTACTGATCTTTTCTTTTCATTTGTGTCATTTATTATTTTAAATTTCTTTTTTTAATTTTATTTAATATATATTATAATAATTTTTTTCTTTATAGCGTTACTTTACTTCTATATAGGTTATGTTTGTAGCGTATATCGCGTATGAAGTATATCCGGATACATACGGTTGGTAATTGGGTTGGTAAAATAGAGT
This sequence comes from Brachynemurus nebulosus, assembly GCA_035578155.1. Lineage (NCBI taxonomy): Eukaryota > Metazoa > Arthropoda > Insecta > Neuroptera > Myrmeleontidae > Brachynemurus > Brachynemurus nebulosus. Next base: position 83,545,791 of record JAPWDM010000001.1, on the reverse strand, counting down.
TATTTTACCGACTTTGCCGGATACAGATATACATGTATTGAATGAAATGAGCAAATGATTGAAAGCAGGTTCGCCAACACAAGCTTACTTAAACTTTCCTTTAAACTGTATTGTAAAACAGACGCGAAGATAAACTGGGTTTAACTTTTAAACTAGGTTTAGTTAAGCTTAAGCTTAAACTCCGTTTGTAAAACCGGCCGTTAAAATTAATATGGTAACAAAACATTTCACAAAAGTGACAAGTGAAATGTTGTATTAATATTGATACGTCACAAAAACATAACAAAAGAGTCAGGATTGTGACATTTCATTAAAACAACGTTAATACGTCACAAAAACATAACATAAGAGTACTGTTGTGACGGTTTGTTCAAAGTAACATTGTTAGGTCATCAGGATATAACAAAAGAGTCATAGTTGTAACATTTCATTAAAGTAACGTTGATACGTCACAACAACATAACATAAGAGTCAGTTCTGTGAGGTTTTATCAAAGTAACATTGTTAGGTTGCGAAGACATAACATAAGAGTCACACTGTGACGTTTTATCAAAGCAACCTTGATACTAGGGTTTCCGATCTCGATTCGATTTTATCGAAAATCGATTTTTGGAGAGTCGATCTTCGATTTTTCGAATCGATTCTGTGGAGACCAAATCGATACAGAGATCGTGAAAAATTTACGGGATCGGAGATCGATCTTTTCGAATTTAAATTAGAATAGTTTTAGTAAAAATATGATATTTTTTCAAAATTATAGTAAAATATATTTTAACTATTTATGCTATTTTATGTTGTCAAATAATTTTACCACTTTTATGATCCATTTATATAAAATTGAATCAAATTTTTGATTCGTATGACACTTTTAGCGCAAACTGGAAACCATTTTATTCATATTAAATTCATCAGTTCAGTTTCAAATTAAATTAAAAATTTTTTTGAAACTGATTTGTGATGGCCCAATAAGAAACTTTATTAAAACTTTTATACATATCTTTTATTTTCTGTAAGTACAAAAATTGAATCGATTTTCGTCAGATCGATCTTTTGTAAGCCGATTTTCTCCTGCATCGATTTTTGGTTTGACGATTCGAATCGATCCACAAGATCGATTTTTTGACCAGAGATCGGAAACCCTACTTGATACATCATCTAAACGTAACATAGCAGTCACAAATGTAACATTTTATTACAGTCACAATGGCATGTAACTGTTACGTAACATACAGGTAACAATTAGGTATATAACATAAAACTCTAATTTTATATAATTGTTATGTCACCCATAAGTCAAAAAAGTTACGTAACTTGTTATTTCCTTATTACATCACATTTACATTCTATGTTCACTGGGATGGATATGTTTTTAAGAAAATATAACCCAAAAATTTTGATTTATTAATGTTTTTGTTTTATAATTTGTTGACGTCTATTAAAAAGCGGACAGAAAATATTAACCTCCTTTGAAAGATCAATACACTGACCCCTATGAAAGATCGCGCATTAATGTACATCACGTACAGTAGTACAAACCTTATACTATCGAATATTTGAACGATTTGAACCATTCTCTTTCAGCCACTTTGACACTCTATCCACTACAAGGGGTCAGTCTGTGTCATAGAGTATCACAGAATGACACCTTGTGAAACATAGCAGCAATGACAGAAGGGTTTAAATATTCGATAAAATAAACCACTAAAATACTGTATTTTCTTTCGCCATCTAATTATGCTTTAAAAAACATTGTGTACATTCTAACATGATTCTAACTTATCTATACGCCATTGTGAATTTTTAAACAGTTAAATTAAGTATATGACGTATATATTATGACGTATATATTTATATGTTGTTTCAAATCTAAATGTCTGATGTTTTTATTTCAATTTCGAAGTTTTAATTCATTATTAATTATTTTTCGATTGATTTTACGTTCTGAAATAAATAAAATATTAAAGTGAAATTATAAAAACGGTTAGTTAAGTGTTTTAAACCCAAAAATTAATTAAAAATGTTTATAAAATAAATATGCAATATATAATTCTCAAAATGCGGTACCTAACTGTAGAACTCAGATCCCAAGAAGAATCAGTCATACAAATAATATTTAACGCATATAAAATTTAATTTAGCTGTCCTAATCTCTTAAGTGGACTAATAACAATTATTTGTATACTTTTATTATGCTAATAACTTTAAAAATTCGGTGAAAAATGTTACAATTTATAACTCATGTGTTTTGAATAATGATCATTCATCATATTAAAAATTCACGAATTCAACAAAAATTTTTCGATATATATATATATATATATATATATATATATATATATATATATATATATATATATATATGTATTTCTTAAATTAAGTGAGGAGGCATTAAATGTGAGGTGAATTTAAATTGAAAAATAATCATTCTATTAATAATAATTTTTTTTATCAAAGGTTTCTTTCAGAAATAACTTCATTAAGATATAAATGTCAAAACTGATCGGACTTATAACCCCGATCGACAATGGGGTCTTTTACCCTACTTAGTTAAAAAAAAGAATATTTTGAAGAATAAGATTAAAAGCGCCAGAACAATAAGCTAACTAAATAACTAAATTAATGCAGTTCATATTTATCAATATTTTCTAGAGCTGTGAACTAATGAACTAAAGGAATAAACTAGTTCATTAAGAAACTGAACTAAACTGAGTGCTCTTACAAATGATTTAAAATGCTCAAGCTTATCAAATATACTGTTTTAAGGCAATGTTTTAATTATATTAACACCGCTACTGTTTATTTACAAAATGACGTCATTTATAATATGCACATAAATGCTGAGCAGTATTTTGGAAAATGTCCCTTCTTTCTTATATTATATAGCTTTTTAGTCGAATTTTTCCTTGTAAAATCAGGACTTATACAGCCTATACGACAAGAAGGGCGAGAGGCGAGAGTAGGGGCGCTATCCGTTTTCGGACCCGTAGAACACGATTCTGTAGAAAAAAATGTCTGATATATATATATATATATATATATATATATATATATATATATATATATATATATATATATATATATATATATATATATTTCTTTTTTTTTCCCCGCTACCTTTTAATATGTGTAGGGCCCTCCTATGGAAGGTAAGAGCTCAAATTTGGTAAATGGGGCTCATTCCGATGCACAACAATACTATCAAAGTGGGGTCAAATTTTGAGCAATCTGCCCAACATTTAAGGGGGTGGTAGGGGGCGGTAAAACAATTAAAAAATTTAAAGGCAAAAGACATTTTTACATTTGTTTATTCTGGCTCTACATATATGTGTGGACAACTGCCTATATATTCACACACACACACCGTCTGCATGTATGTAGAGTATTCTTCAACATTTTTTTTACATCATTAATTCATTATTACTCAAAAACTAAGAACGATTTTGGAATAATTTTTTTTTTATCTATGTGTAAAATGTAGTATTCTTAATAGTACAAAAATTATCAAAATATATTCAATACTTTTTGAATAATAATAAAAAAACTGAAACAATATTATAAAAACGGAAAAAAGACATTTTTATTAGCGAATTTCCAAAACTGGAAATTCAGCTTTTACGCCAGGTGTCATGGTGCGACCTAAGCCCGGGACCATATCAGAAATATGTTTTGAGGTCCCTAGAATACGAAAATGATATTCACTAAAATTTATATATATATATATATATATATATATATATATATATATATATATATATATATATATATATATATGTATCCGCGCGATAACTCTCGAATGAAACGTCTAACGCTTATGAAATTTTGTGTGCGGACTGGATTCTGAATTGGCTTGGCTAAGTTCGTTAGCCAGACACGTCGGATGCCCAGAAGTAGGTTTTCTGGCCATTTTTTATCATTCGATCCTATCATAAGGCAGTTCGATTTTTACATCGTTGAAAAGGAAAAAAAAAATTATGAAGAAAATATTCTTATAATTTTCTTTCTATTTTAAGTATTTTTCGAGAAAATGTAAATTTTCACTTTTATTCTTTCTTTGTTAGTCTAATAAGTAATTTATATTTATATCTCAGTTCTTTATAAAGTATAAAAATATTTCACTTTTTTATTAAAGAATTTTGTGAGAACAAGTGAAAACTATTCACATATATGTGTAATAACACACATACATGTATAGAGTTTTGTTTCTCATTTATTGCATTATAATTAGCATGGTTCTATCCCATTTTAAAAAATGTAAATTAAACAGATTTTCTAAGCTAATGTAATGAAGAATTTTTTTTTTTTTTTTTATTGAATTTTTAAGTAAACAAGAAATTGAAGATTATGTTATGATATAAATATTAAATATAAAACAAAACAAAATATGTACAATGTACATATGTATGTACGGAAAAATATTTTGAATCGATTTTGAAAATTTTTCCACTAATAATTAATAATGTTAAAAAATTAAACCATTTCAAATGGATTTAAGGTATTTTATGTGAGGTCAAGGTTTTCGGGACCTAAAAAGGCCAGAAATTAATTAACCAATCGATTTTAAAAATTTTTTCACAGTTAGTAAGTTAAAGTATTTGAATTAATTAATTAAATGATGTCCGCAAGAAGCTTACGGACTGCCATAAGTTATATGAGATCCTTAGAACCCTTTTCTTACTGTTAGAGTACTAGATTTGTATGAGTTTCGCCAGGATTTACTGATCCCATAATTGTAAAAAATAAACTAAACGACCAATTTTAAAAATTTTTTCACTGTTACAGAGCTAAACTATTTTAGATAGATTTAGAATACATTATGTAAGGTCCGTCAGGGTCCACAGGACCCAAAAGTGTCAAAAATAAACTAACTGACCGATTTTGAAAATTTTTTCACTGTTACAGAGCTAAACTATTTTAGATAAATATCGATTACGTTATGTAAAATCCGCCTGGGTCCATAGGACCCAAAAGTGTCAAAAATAAACTGCCTGATCGATTTTGAAAATTTTTTCACTGCTACAGAGCTAAACTGTTTTAGATAAATATAGATTCCGTTATGTAAGGTCTGCCAGGGTCCATAGGATCCAGAAGTGTCAAAAATAAACTAACTGACCGATTTTGAAAATTTTTTCACTGTTACAGAGCTAAACTATTTTAGATAAATATAAATTACGTTATGTAAGGTCCACCAAGGTCCATAGAACCCAAAAGTGTCAAAAATAAACTAACTGACCGATTTTGAAAATTTTTTCACTGTTACAGAGCTAAACTATTTTAGATAAGTATAGATTACGTTATGTAAGGTCTGCCAGGGTCCATAGGATCCAGAAGTGTCAAAAATAAACTAACTGACCGATTTTGAAAATTTTTTCACTGTTACAGAGCTAAACTATTTTAGATAAATATAGATTACGTTATGTAAGGTCTGCCAGGGTCCATGGGATCCAAAAGTGTCAAAAATAAACTAACCGACCGATTTTGAAAATTTTTTCACTGTTGGGGAACTAACTATTTTAGATAGACATACATTACGTTATTTAGGGTCCGCCAGGGTCCATGGGACCCAAAAGTGGTAAAAATAAACTAACCGACCGATTTTGAAAATTTTTTCACTGTTACAGAGCTAAACTATTTTAGATAAATATAGATTACGTTATGTAAAGTCTGCCAGGGTCCATCGGATCCAAAAGCGTCAAAAATAAACTAGCCGACCGATTTTGAAAATTTTTTCACTGTTGGGGAGCTAAGCTATTTTAGATACATATAGATTACGTTATGTAAGGTCTGAAGTGTCAGTTGGACCTAAAAGTGTCAAAAATAAAATAACTGACCGATTTTGAAACCTTTTTACTATTACCGAGGTAAACTATTTTAGATAGGTACAGGTTGTGTTATCTGAGATCCACAACTGTCCTGCGGATGCAAATGCGGCGTAGAATGTTACACAACGGGTTTTGAATATATATATATATATATATATATATATATATATATATATATATATATATATATATATATATATATGTATATATATATATACATATATATATATATACATATATATATATATATATATATATATATATATATATATATATATATATATATATATATATATATTACATAAAGTCCGCCTGGAATATACGGTCGAGCTGATTTTTTAATGAGGTCCACCGGGATCTTGCAGATCCGAAAACGCCAGTAATAAGCTATCGAAAAGATGCTAAAAAATTTCTCACTGCTAGAGAACTAAATTATTTTAGATGGATACAACTATGCTGCACAAAATTCGTTCGGGTTCTTGGGTCCCCAAAAATACCAAAACTAATTACCCGACCGATTTTAAAAATTCTTTTACTCTTAGAAAGCTAAACTATTTTAAATAGGTACAGGTCTTAGATGAGATCCGCCAGTGCCCAAGATTTGGAAATTCGCTATGTTATGCAGATGCTGCGACAGGGGTATTTTTGTTTACCCTGGCTTGCATGCATGTGTGACAAGTACCCATTTACACATTCACACACACAGTCTGCATGTATGTATGTAGTATTCTCCAATATTTTTTTTACATCATTATTACTCAAAAACTAAGAAAGATTTTGGAATAATTTTTTCTTATCTTTATGTAAAATGTAGTATTCTTCTTAATAGTACAAAAATTATCAAAATATATTCAGTACTTTTTGAATAATAATAAAAAAACTGAAACAATAACACGATATGCAGTGTCAGGGGAAACAGAAAGATTTTTGTCTTCGCTACTGATACGTATGCGACGTATGCCTTTGGTTACTGATGTATACGTATATATGTATACGTATACATACCAACTGAAGAGTATTTTATTATTACGACTGCCAGATTGGGCGGTTTTCCGCAAACTGGACGGTTTAGAAGTAAAATTTGCGGTGAAAATTTCTGGTTTGCGACTTTCCGCTTTTTAGGCGGAATTGAAAATCAAATAAAATTTGGGTGTTGATGATTCTTTTTGCTCGCCAACAATATTTTTGGGGAAATAAATAATTTTTCTCGTTTTCTTTGCTTGCCAGCAGTATTTTTCGGGAAATTTTGTGAGATTTTATTGTTTATTATTTAAACATTAGATAGAACCTTTTAATAAAATTTGTATTTATTTCTAATTTGTTTTTCTTTGTTATCTGTTTAAGGCTGTTACATCAAAATTTTAATTTTTTTCCTTTTTTTTTAGCAATAATAAAATGTGAATCTAATTTAAAAACTATAATATATCTAAACTGACTAATTTCAGAACTAGTTATTTTAAAATTTTAAATTTTTTGAAGACCTTTAATTCACACTAACCGCAATTAACAAAATAAAAATTTCAATATCTTTTACTCTTGGCGCAGTAAGCACAAATGGTTGGTCAAAAATTTCAATATTTTTATTTTGCAATCAAAGTGCTGGGTCAGAAGGTCTGTTATAGAAAAAAACTAGGCTAAGAAAGACTACAGATTTCCAAACAAAAATAGATAGAATATAAGTCTATTTAAAAATATGGTAAAAAAAGATTGTCTCCCCAGGTAATAATTTCACGCGTCGCCACTGGAAATACATACATATTCAATAATTTAAAAATGTTATAAAGTCACTGTTTATTTATAAATTAGGAATTGTGGATTTTTATTATTTAAAAAATAGAAATTTTGGATTTTTTTGGAAAGAAAAAATATCTTCACAAAGGCCTTCCAGTTTACTATTTAAGTTCCTTTTTTAATATTTAAAAATAAAACACAAAGGCAATTGGCGGATAAGCATGGGTAGGAATGCCCTCGTACGAATTGTGTTGGCTTTTTCCCTGCTAACTGCTATCGGCACAAAATTGAAATTTACTGAGATTCAGCCCTTAAAAACTTAAAACCTTTTTTTAAAGCCCCGATCAACCGTACACTCATCATCAGTTTTGAAACCACCAAAATGACAAATCGCTTGTGGACTTTCAATTACATTTCGCTTGTAGACATTCAATATCGAAGATGAAAAGAAAAATTCGATTTCCGTGATGGGACTCCGCTGCTTACGGCGTTTTTTTTTCCATGATCGCATGTGACATGGAGTGAAAAAAATCGATTACTAAATAATCGATTTTTTTTTTTTTTAATATAAATCGATTTGTAAAAAATCGATTTTAGAAGAAATAATCGATTTTTGCGAAAAATTCGATTTTTTTAAATTTTATTCAAAAAATTCCATACTTTTCTATAACTATAATAACAAAACTACCAGATTAATATTAACAATTACATATGTAGAGTGAAGATTAGTTAAAATAACCAAAATGACAACCTTCTGGTTTTAAAACTAAAAAAACAAACCAAGTTTTTCTTTTAACTTTTAACTTAAATAATAAGGAAATAATAGAGTGTAATTTATATAATTGATTTATTAAAAATCGATTGTTATCATTTAGAGAATCGATTATTAAAAATCGATTATAAGAAAAAAATAATCGATTAGTATAAAAATCGATTATTTTTTCACATCCCTAGCAGGCACATGTCCATGATGTACACAAATATTATCCAGTAAGCTCAGTAATTTGGAAAATCCTCTTTCCTTCACCGTACTATATATACCTCTTGTTCCATGGGAATTTACTTAATAATCCCATTCTAAAAACTTTGTATGAAATTTAATTTATCAAAATTTAGTACCTAGTAGAAATAGGTGTGAGATCTAATAGCTTAAGTTGAATAAATGAGCGTGTTCCATTTAGAAAATACAAACTATGCAGATTAGACAAGGAAACGAAACTCAATGTGATGAAGATTAGACAAGGAGTCGAAACTCAGTGTATTCAAAAAAAAAGTTCAAATCAAAGATGGCACTCGTGTTCGTACGATACGAAAGAAGTACAGTACTTATTCTCAAATGGAACACTCTCAAATGGAAACGCGAGCTTCTATATTATCTTTTTTAGCTTTTGAATAGAATCTTCTGGAATCTTTTTTAATTTTCAACTCTGTTATAAAGTGGGTTTTTCGATCGTTTTTAAAATAAACTTAACAATTTTTATTTTGCGTCGCGTCATTTATATTGTATATTACAATGACGTAGGTGGACTAGTCATTTTGTTAGATGATCTGAAGCCAAGCACTGGTGCTCCTACTGTCAGTTTTTTAGTAGTGTGTGTGTTGTTTGCATTGACAAAATATCTGCATCTCGTTTTATTTTACATGTGTGTTAATGTGTGTGAATATGTGTGTAGGCTTCATTTCTGTAATATTCACATAAACTGTATGCCATCTCCACCCCACCTCCGTGGTATATTATATAATTCGCTGATGTCACTATGTAAAATCGGAGTCAGTACCATTGGATATTCGCCGTATAAAGTAATCTATATATATAAAAAAAGTAGTGTTAGTTACATACTTATAACTCAAGAACGGATGAACCGATTTGGCTAAAAATTGGTGGAGAGGTAGCTTAGAACCAGGAGACGGACATTTTATCCCGTTCGAACGCGTTTCCGTGAAGTCAGTATAAAACGTGGTATAACAAAAACGCATATGACATAAATCTGAAAATATACATACATACGTATGTTTGTTATTGATTTTTGTTTCCATAGTTTCAAAGTATGCATTGGCAAAAGTTTAAACATCTTTTACAACTGACATAAATTAATAAAAAACTTTACTATTTATTTAAATAAATAACTTTAGCGAGTGGAGCGAAGCATTACCTGGAATTAACCTTTTATAGAATTTTGAATTGTTTAGCGAGCGAAGCGAAGCACTTTATAGGCGAGTCATATGACGAGCGGAGCGAAGCATTACCTAGAATTAACCTTCTATAGAATTTTGAAATGTTTAGCGAGCGAAGCGAAGCACTTTATAGGCGAGTCGTATGGTAAGCGGAGCGAAGCATTACATGGAATTAACCTTTTATAAAATTTTGAACTGTTTAGGGAGCGAAGCGAAGCACTTTATTCTCGCGCCTATTCTCAATCCCATATGATTTAAAATTGGCTAAACTATTTTCCGCTTTATTAGTAAATATTGATTTGATTGTATCAAAATGATAAGAAAAAATTAATTCAATCAATTATAACGACTGAGCCACAGCAACGCGTGGCCGGGTCAGCTAGTTTATACTATAAAAGTTTATTTCATACATATGTAATTTCTATGTATTTCCTTATTATTAAATATCATCAACCGACATTGGTGATTCTCAAATGGAAACACTCACTTCCCCAGTCCCGGCGTGTTTCTATTTGAGAATAAGTACTGTAGTTACATTCTGTTTTATCCGTTTTATGTTACTATATTCGCTATATTCACATCAGTATTTTGAGATTATTAACGCCGCGAGTGGTAAAAAAAGAAAGCCTTTATATTTACCTTTACATTTCAATTCGTCTCATATGAGTTAGATCTCCATCTTATAATACTCCATTTTCAATGTATTCAAAAAAGTGTCTAAATCAAAGATGGCACTCGTGTTCATCGGATACGAAAGCGGTACAGTACTTATTCTCAAATGGAACACTCTCAAATGGAAACGCGAGCTTCTATATTATCTTTGCTAGCTTTTGAATAGAATCTTCTAAAATCTTTTTCAATGTACAACTCAGTTATAAACAGGTATCGGATTTCTTTCGGATCAAACAGTTTCGTCTTTAGCATATGCAGGTATACATATTGCACTCAATGTGACTAAAAGATCAAAATATTTTCATAAAAACAACGTACACAAGTTACATACACACACATACATATGTGTATCAAAATATTATTTATACGTATTTTATGTAAACATTCTTTTTTTTTATTTATTACCTGTACAATTGAAAAGTGCCACTGTAATTTTAATTGACTATCAAAAATATTTTTGTTTATAATGTGATTCTCAAATGGAAACACTCACTTCCCCAGTGCCGACTTATTTCCATTTGAGAATAAGTACTGTATTTACATTCTGTTTTATCCGTTTTATTACGGAGATTAGACAAGGAGATGAAACTTATATGAGAGGAATTGACAAAATTGGACAGGAAAATGGTAAATATAAGATTTTCTCTTTTTACCACTCGTGGCGTTAATACTGCTCGAATAGAGATGTGAATATAACGAATATAGTAACATAAAACGGATAAAACAGAATGTAACTACAGTATTTATTCTCAAATGGAAACACGTCGGGACTGAGGAAGTGAGTGTTTCCATTTGAAAATCACCAATGTCGGTTGATGATATTTAATAATAAAGAAATACACTTTGTGTCTGATATATGGTACATAAACAAACGTGGCTCTCTCTCTGTGTATTTTATATCAAACAGTACTATACAGGGTGTGACCAATGGAATACAATATAAGATTCTCAAAAATAATATTAAAAAATAAATTAATTTCTACATGTTAAATGCAAAACTTGCTAAAAAACAAATAAAATCGCAATATAAAAAATATTCTAAGCAAAATAAGGGTCGAATAAGTTGAAAAATGATTGTACATCGATATGTATTGCATATTATGTCTGCAGTTATCCTACACACTATGTTTTATGCATTTATGGTGTTGTCTTCTCACTGTGAGCCACCTCATGTAATAAACTATATTATCGGTAACCGCACTCTTAATACATACAAATTGTATCTTAACACTTTCAGTCCCATGGCTTCGGCATCCGAAACGTCCGAAACCAAACAAAACATCCTCAGAGGCCGACCGCGATCAATATTTAGAATAATAAACAAAACACTTAAAAATATTTATAAAAAAGATTTTATATTATGTATTCTTATAAAAATAATTTATTATGTACTACGTACCGGACACTTTTCATTTTTTGTACATATAAATATACATAATATGTTTTATCATCAAAATATCTAGGCTTGTTTATACAATAATATTTTTATCCACATATGTACTTATGTATGTGTGTGTTGTATGCTCGTACATATATATGTGTGTTACTCATCTTTTGACCTGCATAAGTAACACATTCATGTTGAATCCTTTAGTGTTTTGTGGAATCATTTTATGTACTTGTTTACATAAAATTTGCTTAAAAATATTTTCGGCTTCTGGGGAAATTTGCTGTGAAAGTGCTCGGGCCTCATAGTGTTAATATTAAATAAACATTAAAGTTGAATAAATAAAACAATAAATAAATCACAACTCATATCATGTTTATGTTACTAATAATAATAAACATCATACTATACAATAAATATGTCAAGTTTTTTGAATGAAAAGAATAAGAACACTATTTTTTATCTTTTTTGTGTATTATGTAGCAGATAGTACTATCCTACAACTCTAAGAAAAAAGTAAACGTAATAAAATTTTACAAGTTGGATTTACACTATAGCAAAAAATGAAATAAATTATTTTCAGTACGAAACTGCCCTCTTGCAGCAACATTCATAAAAATATTACTTTTCAATTCAAAATAGCAATATGGCAATACAAAATACGATTTAGAAATGTTAAATTATAATCTAAATCAATAGTTTTAAAAATTATATTCATTCATTTAACTTTTTGAATTATGAAGTTTTTTTTAGCTATGTAAATCCGACCTAGTTTGTCACATTTTTGTGTGAGAGAGATAAGTAAATTAAATTGTCACTGTACAAGCTGCTTTTTTATCTTTGTCATCTTTTTTAACCAATCATATTTTTTTTCAAAATTTTATTACCTTTACTTTTTTCTTAGAGTTGTAATACAGTACGTGTACATAGAAATTACATATGTATGAAATAAACTCTTATAGTTTAAATTACTTTATATGGCGAATATCCAATGGTACTGACTCCGATTTTACATAGTGATGTCAGCGAATTATATAATATACAATATAAATGATGCGACGCAAAATAAAAATTGTTAAGTCTATTTTAAAAACGATCGAAAAACCCACTTTATAACTGAGTTGAACATTGAAAAAGATTCCAGAAGATTCTGTTCAAAAGCTAACAAAGATAATATAGAAGCTCGCGTTTCCATTTGAGAGTGTTCCATTTGAGAATAAGTACTGTACCGCTTTCGTATCCGACGAACACGAGTGCCAGCTTTGATTTGGTCACTTTTTTGAATACATTGAGTTTCGTTTCCTTGTCTAATCTCCATACGTTTTATGTTACTATATTCGCTATATTCACATCAGTATTCGAGCATTATTAACGCCGCGAGTGGTAAAAAAAGAAAGTCTTATATGTACCATTTTCCTGACTAATTTTGTCAATTCCTCTCATATAAAGTAAGATCTCCATCTTATGATGCTCCATTCTGGTGACGGCCGTTACATGTGTGCTGAACGCTGATTGGTTCCGGCATTAGTCCAAAGTTAGCTAAAATAAATTGAAAACAAATTAAATATTTAACAAAAATCATTTAGTTTAACCTATAAAGAATAACTAAATTAAAACTTTTTAATTTTTAATTAATTTATAACTTATTAACAATAATTATGTACTCAAAAATGTACTTATTTACTCAAACATGTGATAATTAATTTTGAAGGTTCCCGCTGTGTTTTGGAGAGAAAATGGCTGACATGTCACGACATCAAAATAACAACTGTAACCTAAACAACATATTAATGTCATTATGTCAATAAAATATAAAAAAGAATTATAAATATATATTAATATTAATATTTATATTAAATTTAATTAATTACGTATTTATTTATTCGTTACTTTTTTTTAAAATTAATTTTCTTAAATCACATCTTTAATAACAGTAAAAAAAAATTATGAGTGGAAATCGAGGTTTTGGATTTTCTGGTTTTCAATTTACTAAAAAAAATAGCAATAATGCTGTTCCGCCACCTCCTTCGTGTGGTGTTAGTAAACAAGGATATTCAACAATGAATGCAATAAGTCAGACTGCTTTAGCTGCCACTTGGTCGCTACCTCGAAAACGAGCTAAAACTGAAGATGAGTTAGTTGAGATTTATTTTATTCGAATTTTCCCCTTTTTATATTTCATCCATGATTAATAATTTTCTTTTTGTCAGATATTTTGATGAAGATGATGACGATCAAAATTCGAAACCTTCGTTAGCTTATATACCAGCACCGGGTAGTCCAACATTTAAAGAACAAAATAACACTGCCGTAAAAGAAGACGATGATTCTGAAGAAGATCCGTTAGATGCTTTTATGGCCGGTATACAACAAGAAATGGATCGATCGGCTTTACGTGTATCACAAAATTCATCGACGGAACCCGAAAAAACGAAAAGAATCCGAGATGATATTGAAGAGGAGGACATCGAAGAATCCTATTATAGATATATTGAAGAAAATCCAACAGCTTCCATTATTGATGAAGGTAGTGAGCCAGAGGTTGAATATGATGAAGATGGTAATCCTATTGCATTACCTCGTAAAAAGGACATCGATCCTTTACCGCCTATAGACCATAGTGAAATTGAATATGAATCATTTGAAAAGAATTTTTATACAATTCACGAAGAAATAGCTCAGTTAAGTGATCAACAAGCTAAGGAATTAAGAAAAACTTTAGGTATCAAAGTTACAGGAGCTTGTCCGCCACATCCAGTTACAAGTTTTGCACATTTTGGATTTGATGAGGCTTTAATGAAACAGATTATTAAATCAGAATATACACAACCTACCCCTATACAAGCACAAGCGATTCCTGCAGCTCTAAGTGGTCGAGATATTATTGGAATTGCAAAAACTGGTAGTGGTAAAACCGCTGCATTTATTTGGCCTATGTTGGTTCACATAATGGATCAAAAAGAACTGCAACCTGGAGATGGCCCTATTGGCTTAATATTAGCACCGACGAGAGAATTGTCACAACAGGTATGTAAAATTTCCAACATGGGCATCTCGTGAATGGTAAGAGATGTAGTTTCGGTTAAATTTCATTATACAGAAAGACTAGATGCGTTGAATGCTATCTCCAGTCTCCCCAAACCCCATGTATTTTAGGAGCTAATTCCAAATTTCTTTGCTGCTAGTAACTTTTTAATGGTACGAACTGTGGATTTTTATCTGCATATTTTGATAGCATTTTTTACGTATAATTTAAATATCTATGACAACTCTGAACGTGTTTTTGAGTTACGACCCTGAACTTTGGTTTATCTTATGGAACGTGAAGTTGATATTGGCACATTTAAATGGCTTTTTTGTTTTCCCTTTCTACTGATATATCGTATGTTTATTTTGAAAAATAACCTTTAAAAAAGTTCTACTTTAAAATTTTTTTGCTAAGTTCAAGTCGAGAAATAAACAAATCATATAGGGTAAAAGCCCCCTTTGTGTAACGGTATCTAATTATGAACATTTACATATTAATGAAGTTATTTCTGAAAGAAACGTCTGATAACAAAAATTATTATTAATAGAATAATTGTTTTTCAATTTAAATTCACCTCGCATTTAAAGTTTCCTTACTTAATTAAAGAAATAAATATGTAAATGTCAAAACTGTTCCAGTATTAGATACCGTTCCACAAAGGAGGCTTTTACCCTAATAGATATTTAATTAAGTATAAACTTTGTCATACTCTGTCAAGCTTTTTTTTTCTTTTTAATAATATATTACTTTTCTAAAGTTTAAATAAACTGTGAAGTAGTAAAAAGTATCTAGAATTGGATATTATCAATAAACTGGTAAAGTAAATCTAGGATATTATTGCTGTAAATATTATCGTATCTGTTACCTAAAATTTTATCTAGGTACCGATTCAGTTATCTATAGGTATTTTAAATTATCTTATCTATTATCTGTTATCTAAATAATAAAATTCGATATCTTGTTCAACACTGGTTGTGACTAATTTAAAAAAAATCACAACACGTAATTCTCGCTGTGGCTTTCGTAATATTTGACCACTACGCGACGTGATCATTAAGAAAAGCCATGATGCTCCTGGACGTTACCTGTTTTTATAAATGTCACAATACGAATTTCAGTTTTGGACAAATTTAAAAGATCACAATGCGTTGTGTCGAATTTTTCGCTTAGTAATTGTTTTTATTTTTTGAACCTAACATATATATTCAATTCAAGATTTATAATGAAGCAAGAAAATTCGGAAAGGTTTATAATATCCAAGTCACTTGTTGCTATGGAGGTGGATCAAAATGGGAACAATGCAAAGCTTTAGAAAGTGGAGCCGAAATTGTTGTTGCTACGCCAGGTCGTCTAATTGATTTAGTTAAAATGAAGGCAACAAATCTACGACGTGTTACTTATTTAGTTCTGGATGAAGCAGATCGAATGTTCAATATGGGTTTCGGTAATTATTTTGGCATTATGACAGTCTCGATGATTATTTTGTTAATTTTAAATACTAATTTTAGAACCGCAAGTGCGTTCTATATGTAATCATGTACGACCAGATAGGCAAACATCACTTTTTAGTGCTACGTTCAAGAAAAAAATTGAAAAATTAGCTCGTGATATATTAACCGATCCGGTGAGAATCGTTCAGGTAGGTATATTGATGGTCATATAATATAGCGTACATACAACATACATAATAATATCGATCTATTAAATTTATATCATTTGTAGGGTGAACTTGGTGAAGCAAATGCTGATGTAACGCAACATGTTTTAACACTTAAAGATGTAAATGAAAAATGGAAGTGGTTACTCGATAATATTGTTCAGTTAGTTTCAGCTGGAAGTGTACTTATATTTGTCACCAAAAAAGTAATTTTTTACATCGTATAATAGAATTAAGACAATTATAAGTTAAATTACACACGAACCTATCACTTTGCACACAAACAGTTCCTATATAAGGGGAAAGTCCAAATTCATGGGTCCCAGTGACGGTACCAAATTTAAAAAAAATTAAGCTACCTAACATTGTGCATTTAAATTGACAATGATAAGTATTTTTGTCATTTTTGTTATACTACATGTTTACTTATTTCATGTGTATTAGCTGAAGTGTATTATTACATTTAGCTCCACTCTGTTGTGCGTTGTATTAAAAACAAAAAAATATGTATGTATATTTTATTGTCCATATCTGTACGTCTTCCTATTAAATGAATACATGTTTGTTTATCTTATTCTGCATGATACAATAACTTAATGACTAATACCAGTAATATCAAATACCTGTATGTATATCATTGAAATCATCCATGATTTATTTACATTAGTAACTTTTTAAACATTAACTTCTTTAAATATTCGTTCGTAAAAATTATAATGTAAATACTATAACTACAAGTCATATATTTATACTTCAATAAAACGCAAATTTTTTCAAAATTTCTGTACAAATTTACCGTTGGAAAACGCAAGGTCAAAAGTGATGGAACCGCTCATGGACTAGTTGCGGCAGACTAAGTAAGTTTCAAACCAACACAACCATACTTGTGACTCTATCTGTGGGAGGGGAATGTACACCACCATACACAATAACCAAGTGGTGGTCAAGTCGTATATGCGTACCATATGCATATTGATGATGTGCAAAGTGATGAGTTTCTGTGTATATTTTAATTTTACCCTTTAAGAAAAATTGCTGTACACCAGGGGTGGGAAAACTTAATACTGGTATGATCAACATTAATTTTTCTTATTTATGCGCGATCGACTCCAAGAAATGAGTTAAATTAAAAACAAATAAAGTATCTTTCATGTCAAATGCCCACTAGGGAAATATAGGGTTACCATAATTCCAAATTTTCATTGTAATAATTAGTATTCGACCGAAATTTCGGTTTCGGCCAGTTTCGGCGAAAAATTGAAGTTTTGGTTTAGTTTCGGTTTTGGCAGCAAAACAGCCGAAACTACGACCGAAACCAAAACTCCGTTCGTGAAATGATCGGCATTATTATTCGGACCATGTTTTTGACTCTCAAAAAATTAAGTACAGTAGAACGTCGATAATTCGGCCCTTGATAATCCGGACCCTCCAGTAATCCGGCCCGATTCTAAAAGTTGTAGCTTTAAGAGAATAACTGATAACAAATAGTAGATAGAATTTTTCACACATTTACATTCTATATTTACAGTCAATTAGTATAGTAAAAATAGAATTGTATTATGTTATGTACGTGCACTGGGTTTACTTTGTATTTGTGCGATGATCTGTCTTTGTGTGAGTGATCGGAGGTGGTGGTGGCCGTGCTGTCGCATACATATGTATGATACTACAACACGTGTATATGGCGCCGGGGGTTATAACAATGCCAACAACTCTAAGATTTTATTGTAAATTAATTTACAATGACCTTTTTACTATACACGTGAAATTACTGCATTTAGGTTTTAGTAATTGAAGGAGCCAGTTTTGAGAAGTGCCTACAAACCCAGTACATAGAACAGCAGTGCTTGCTGTTAATTTCTTAGAGGAGCTATAAGGAGTCTCAAATTCATTACATTTTAAACGGTCTCGATGGTCCGGCTTTTTCGCAAATTCGGCCTACCGGCCGCCCGTTTAAGCCGGATTATCGAGGTCTTACTGTACTAATTAATCTTGTTAATACTATTTACTCTAGTTTACTTTTACTATGATTTGTTGGAAACTTCATGACAATAATTATAAACACCGCTCGGGGCCGGATCACCGAATAGACAAATGAAACAAATGGCTAGGGCCCGGTTAAGCTATCTATTTTGAATATTTGAATCAATATTTACGATTTGTTATAAACGATAATGAATATTTCAAAACAGGAGTAGAATAAAAATAATAAATGTTTTCTTTTTTGCTCTTCAATTCTACTTTTCGGGGAAATTTTGACAAAAGTAGTAGTGAAAATCTTTCACCTGAGGAACGCCTCAGGACCTCCCATAGGTAAATCCGGCTCGGGGGAGAGAGAAAGGGGGGCCGGTAAGAAGAAAATCTCTAGGACCCAAGAGTGCAAGGGCGCCCATACACGTGGCCCCCTAGCTGACCATGGTTGGAGAAAAATTTCAAAAAAGGAGCTGGAAGAAAGCAAAATGACGTTTTTTTTTTTATTTGCTCGTCAGTGTTATTTTTGGGAAAACATTTCGGAAAAACGGACCCAGAGAAAGGGAAATGAGGTTTTTTTTTGCTCGCCTATGTTATTTTTGGGGAAAATACCGAAATTCGGGAATTTTTATGGCTACTTACAAATCAGTTTTCGTCATCAAATATTCCTTACCCAAGTTCCAGTCCATCCCCGCTACAAATTATCATATGGGCACCCATGCAAGAGTGGGTTAATCCAGCTCTGATCCGAGTCACTTAAATCAAAAATAGAAAGTAAAAAAATTTTTTATGTATTTCAATTTCAAATATTATCGAGTGCTTGTGAAACATTCCTACGTATGACAAACTTTTGTTTGCGTACGTAGTAATGTTTCACAAGCACTCGATAATATTTGAAATTGAAAAATTGTAACTGTTTCTCGCATTAGAGTACCAATACATATAAGTGGTTGAATGATTGTCTGGCTCGGGTGGCTGTCGAACACAGGATCGTTGGTCCACTGGCTAAGACACCTGGCTAGTGTCATCTGGGAGATCCTGGATTCAATTCCCGGCCGATCCGGATAATTTTTTCAATCACTTTGTGATTTTTAATGTATTAATTTTTCTTTATTTTTATTAAATAACTAATTATTACTCAAATATGGGCTTTTTAAACACATTGAAATTAAAATAAAGTAGTAAGAAATTGCCTTAAAAGTAACTTTCGGTTTCGGTTTCGGTTAAAAAACTAGTTTTGGTCGGACACTAGTAATAATAATTTAATACGGAATGTAATGTGCAATGATTAATATATTTCTGGGATAATTTTTTTTTTTAATAGTGGACTGTATTTTTGGAACAACATTATATTTGGCTATTTTTGGGTTATTACATAAATAATAATTTAGCTATTTTTGGGCTACTCGAACGCCACTCATCGGAGATTTTTGTTAAAACTCTTCTGGCAACAGTGCTGCCTTGGAATTAATCATGTCAGTTGTAGAATAGATACGCATTTAATTTTAAATTCATGTTTCATCGTCTGCTAAATTTTTAGTACACATTTTAAATTAAAAGATTTTAAATTAACCTAGTAAATTACTTAAAATGTCTGCGATCGACTGTCAAACTGTTCGCGATCGACCGTTTGCCTATCTCTGTTGTACACTATGCCTTCCATTTGCATTTCATTTTGTATCTGTAAGATTTTCTTAAGGATGTTTGCCCGAAAAAAAATTCCATCGGATTCACTTGAGTTTGAAATATGTTAAACAATAGGCAATTCTGCAATAAATTTATAAAATTCATCGTATTTTATCCAACTATTGCCAGAAAAAAAAATAGTTTTATGAATCTAATTTTTTAAGTTTTTAAACCTTTGGCATTATTGCCAAAAAAACCAACCTCACTGTTTTTTTTTCACTGCAGATACTTCATATGTATAACTTCCCTAGATCAAAACAAAACCATTGTAGAAATATAATAGAAAATTGTCAAAAAATGTGATGTAGTAGGCATTTTTAACATGTAGAATATTAAAGAATGCCTACTACACCACATTTTTTGACAATTTTCTATTATATTTCTACAATGGTTTTGTTTTGATCTAGGGAAGTTATACATTTGAAGTACTTGCAGTGTCACATAAACGGCAATACAGTTACTATTGGGACTTTATATCAGGGGCAGATAACCTATTACTTAATATACCTCTTTCGATTATTCTTGATTATCTTGAAAACTATAGGAGATCGGAAAAAACACTTTATGAGACACAACACTTTATTTTTAAAGTACTTTCTATTGATGTATATAATCCCAGGGTCGGACCCACTGGAGGGGCGATTCAGCAGATTAGAAATGAAAAAAAATTTTTTTTACCATGTTGCAGCCCTTGAATTTTGATGAGACTTGGTGCAGTAATTAAGTGCATTAGGGCACAGTTACTGAATTTTTTTTGAAGTGGTCGCTCAATTGGAACCCTGTAAAAATAACATTGGATCGGATACTATCCTTGTTATTATCCTTAATAACGAGGACTGATACGATAATAAATATGTCTAATATTCTTGAGAGTGTTTGCCTTCATGTGGATTTGGAATTATTTTCCTAAGTTGAGTAGTTACCAAGAAAAAAATTTTTGTAATTTTTTAAATTTTTTTAGTTATCTGCATAACTACTTAGTTTTGGCCGCCAAAATTGTAGATATCAATTTACTTACAGCCTTACCATACCGGTAATATAGTTATTAAAATAATTCGCTTCCGGGGCAGATTTACTGTGCTTATCTTGCTATATCCTTTTACTATTTTTTTTAAAGAAAAAGTATTTTTTTTTTAAATATTGCGTTTGGTTTTTTCAAACCGAGTACTTATGTCTATTTGCCAGTACAACGTCTATTTGCCTGATTTTACAAAACAATAAAAAAAATTATTTGTAACCCTGCTATCAAACGTCACTTTATTTTGAAATTTTCAAAAAAATTATAAAAATTACCTCTTATACTTTTTCTTCGTTAATTATTGAAAACTCTTCTAAGATTTTTTTTAGGTAAAATGAGCATATGTATTTAGGATTTTATTAAACAAATTTCAGTTTTTTAATATATTTTTCATTCATTTATAATAGTAAGGAGTTTTAATGAATGATTATAATATTAAGAGCGAAAACTGTGGGTTATTATTGTAGTAAGGAGTTTTGATAAATTGACAAATAATCACTTGATATAGGTAGCTATAGTTTCGGCTCGGAATGAATTTTAATGGTCTTAACAAAAAAAAACGCCGTGAGCAGCGGGGCCCCATCACGGTAGTCGAATTTTCCCCTTCATCTTCGGTATTGAATGTCTACAAGCGAAATGTGATTGAAAGTCTACAACCGAATTGTCATTTTGTTGGTTTCAAAACTGGTGATGAGTGTTCGGCTGATCGAGGCTTTAAAAAAAGGTTTTAAGTATTTAAGGGCTGTATCTCAGTAAATTTCAATTTTGTGCCGAAAACAGGTAGCAGAAAAAAAGCCAACACAATTCGTACGAGGACATTCCTGCCCATGTTTATCCGCTAATTGCCCTTATGTTTTAGTTTTAAAAATTAAAAAAGGACCTTAAATAGTAAACTGGAAGGCCTTTATAAAGATATTTTTTCTTTCCAAAAAAATCCAAAATTTCTATTTTATAAATACTAAAAATCCAAAATTCCTAATTTATAAATAAACAGTGACTTTAATAACATTTTTAAATTACTTAATATGTATGTATTTCATTTGTCATAAAAGTAAGTTCACTTTTTTTTAAATTTTTTAAAATTACTATTCGCCTACTTGTATTTAGAATAAACATAATGCTTTTAAAACACATTTAACAATAGCATTCAATTCCGATGTAAAAATGGGAGAAGTGGGGGGAAAAGTGATGCGGATTCCCTACAAGGTACTAGCTGGATACTAACTGAATACATGTACAAAATTTCAGCCCTCTAGGTTTCCTTATGGAGTCTCTAGACGTGTTAGAAAACAAGCAAAAAAATTAAGGAAATATTGGCGTAAAAATCGTGGGGGTAAGGGTTAAAAGTTGAAACCTCCAAAAAACAGTGTCTGGCTATTAGCTTAACCTGTACACCAAATTTCAGCCCTCTAGGTTTATTTGGGGAGATTTTGACCCGAACGAAACTGTTAAAAAACAAGAAAAATCATGTTCTTTTGGGTATAAAAATGGTGGGGGTAGGGGTTAAAAGTCGAGACCCCCAAAAGGCACCCCCTTGATACTAACTCAATCCGAATACAAAATTTCAGCCCTCTAGGTTTATTCGGGTGACCTGTGCGAGTGGTACAAACTTCGAAAACGTCGAAAATGCATGAAATTGTAGCTTAAAAATGAGGGGGTGGGGGTAAAATATTAAAACCTCCAAAAAGCACAACCTAGGTACGAACTTTATCAACACACCAAATTTCAACCCTCTACGTTAATTCTGGGGGGCTGGGGGCCTGTTAGATCCAGCGAAAATCGTTTTTTCCCCCCTCTACTCCCACCATATCATCCTAGGAAGCTGAATTTTGGATATGTTGTAGATAATTGACCGAAACATTATTTAAAACCGGTTTGGAAAAGTTTTATTGCTTTTCCGCCCCTCACCACCCCCTTAAAGGTCGGGTCAGAAAAAAAATTTGCCCAAAATTTGACCCCACTTTGATAGTATGAGGTGCCTCGAAAATGAGCCCCATTTACCAAATTTCATCTCTTAACTTCCATAGGGGGGCCCTACACAAATTAAAAGGTGGCGGGAAAATATATATATATATATATATATATATATATATATATATATATATATATATATATATATATATATATATATATATATATCAGACATTTTTTTTTCTACATATTCGTGTTCTACGGGTCCGAAAACGGATAGCGCCCCTACTCTCGCCTCTCGCAGCTCTTATCGTATAGACTGTATAAGTCTAATTTTTCGGAGAAAATTCGACTAATTAGACCTACCAATGGGCACATTGTTATTAGTAAATTTATTTTTAACTCTTTAAATGATTAAGACGAGTTAACTCGTCCTGCAATATGGCGGCTCAAAATGCTGTCACATGTATGTATATATTCACTGGTACAGGTGTCGCCATCTGTGACACCTTTTCTTTTTTGTAGCCTTATCTATTGTACTTATCACTTGGCAGTAAAAAGTCCGGCATTTTGAGACAAATAAATTTTACCATATAGTTTGTTTAAAAGAGTTAAATTTTTAACACTAGATTTACGGAACCCGTCAATTTGACGGGTTTTTGATTTTATGCTTAAAAATTCGGAACATGCAAATATTACTTTTTAAATATTACATATTAGTTTTTAATGATATAATGCAGCGAATATATATTTCTTTGGACAACCGGTATTTTATTATTTCTAGATGTTGTATACTTCTTTTTACGAAAATCCGTCAATCCGACGGGTTAATTTATATAGATAAATTATTGTGAAATAACAAAAATAAAATAGCATTGAATAAGTAAAATCAACACTGAGCTAATGACGACTGTTTAGCAATAAATACAATTTTGAACTAGTTGTTTACAATTAGGGTAAACCTGTTCATATAGCAAATAATCACTTCAACGGTGAACTTTGCAGAGAATATAAATGACGTGGAAGTTAAGCGACTCTCATTATTTGATGAAACAAGTATGTACATCAAATGCGGAAAGTACACATCCAAGATAAAGTTTACATGTAAAAAATATATTGAAGACAAGAGTAAATAAAAATGATACCTATATAGATTTTAAATAAATAATTTACAAAAAAAATTGCATTTTAATATACCCATCAAAAAGACGGATTTTAGTAAAAAAAAGGTATATAGTCTGTAAATCTAGTCTTAATTTTTTTTTTTTTTTATTACATGTTAATAAAGTCTAATAAGTTTTATTTTTTCTTTGATGATGTAGCTAGATGCGGAACAAGTGGCAAATAATTTGTTGTTGAAAGAACAAGAAGTGTTACTTCTTCACGGTGATATGGACCAAATCGAAAGAAACAACGTAATAACGAAATTTAAGAAAAAAGAAATTAATATTCTAGTTGCTACGGATGTAGCGGCGCGCGGTTTAGACATACCTCATATAAAAACAGTTGTGAATTATGATATTGCTCGAGACATTGACACACACACTCATCGAATTGGTAGAACAGGGCGAGCAGGGGATAAAGGTACAGCGTATACGTTAGTAACAGAAAAGGATAAAGAATTTGCTGGTCATCTTGTTCGTAATTTAGAAGGCGCTAACCAGGTTTGTTATATTTGTTGTAAATATAGTTTAACTGAAAGGCACTACGAGAGAATAAATTTGCAATAATTCAAATTCAAAATGTTGACACAATCTTGGAATTTGCCAGGTTGTCATAACCTGTTTGTTTTTCGCTCATTCCCATCCAGTAAACTCTAGTATTATTACCACCTACATTACGAATTATATAACACTGTTGACTCTGCTGACACTGATCATCTTATCTCAATATGCACAAGTGATGTCAGCTCGCCAAATTGCCTTGTGTAAGTAATGATAATGTATTTTTCTTAAATAAAGGAGCAAATTGTACTCATATGTTTTTGTGGCTTTTTGTGCTAAGTTCAGATAATTTCTAAATAAAAAATAAATAAATAAATACAAATAAAAACATGCATATTCCCTTTTAAATAAAAAAAAGGCTTTTTATTTATTCATTAATATTTTTCGATTTATTAATATTTTATCATTTTATTCTTAACAATTAAATAATTTCAGGAAGTACCTCAAGCTCTTCTAGATTTAGCGTTGCAGAGTTCTTGGTTTAGAAAGTCTCGTTTCAAAAGTGGTAAAGGAAAGAATCTTAATCTAGGAGGATGCGGCCTAGGATTTAAAGCACGTCCGGGAATCCATGGAAGTAGTGGTGGACAGGTTATGTATTTTACTAAATATTTTAATTTCTCATACTGAATATTATAATATGTCTTACAGAGTATTTCTCAGTCGATAAATCAGTCAGTATTCAAATCTGGTCCTGCCACTGACAGATTATCTGCTATGAAGCAAGCATTTAAATCACAGTATCAAAGTCAGGTAAAATCTTAAATATACAGTAAAAGTTGAATAAACTTTTACTTTATTTACTATTATTATTATTATTTATCAGACATCTTCCTTATCAGACAGTATCGTGTTTTGTATATGTAGCTGTATTGCGCTTGATGTGATTAATGTAAATAAAAGGCGAATATATATTTTGATAAAACATACTTATACAACATACACATACATATATGTTTATAAAAATATTATTTTTACGTATTTTATGTAAACATCTTTTTTAATTGTTTTTATTTGTCACCTGTCTGAAATGTTCCACTCAGTAATATACATGGATGGCCAACTATGTACCTTTTTTTAAGCAAGTAAATTGCATACCACTGTAAACTATAACAACAAACAACCTAATATAAACAGTTGATAAGAGTGTGACAACACGACATTAAAGGTAGTGTCCGACCGAAGCTTCGGCTTCGGCCACCTTCGGCCATACATTCGGCTTCGGCCAAAAAGAAGCCGAAGATTTGGCCGAAGCCGAAGGTGGCATGCTATCACACATTGCTATACCTAACTAAAATAATTTTAATACATAAACTTATTGTATGGAATAATTTGAAAAGGAAGCAATAAAATAATAAAATAATATTTAAAACTAACAGTATTGCTCTATTGTAATTCTATTTCAAATTTATAAACATCAACCAACTTAGGTATATTTTTATTGGGAAAACCAAGGTAGGTATCGTACATATTAGTACCTACTAATTAATTTACAAAAACAAAAAAAAAAACAAAAACAAAAAAAAAATGTCAGCAAATCTGAATCTTTTAGCGCCCATTCTATTGTACTACAAAATAATTTAAAAAGGAAGTAATAAAATAATATTTATAACTAATATTATTATTTAGCAATATTATTGGGATCTGTCGAATGACGGTATGACATCTGGTGTTGAAAAATCAGACTATTCTTAAAGTGCATTTGCTCAAATGTCATTTAAGAGCTGAATGTTGTAGATCTGAAAAAAAAAATACAATTGATTTAATTTTTCAATTCATTTACAGTTCTCCAGTTATTTTACAACGTCTGCTATTTAAATTTGACGTTTGTATATTCTAAATTGTAATATTCACTAACTCATTCACACATGTTTTCATATTTTAACCACATTTTAACTGTTTTACAGATGTAAAATTTTCTCTCCTTCAACAAAATTCCTTTGCTTCGGACTTGTGTCAACCAAAATACAAACAGTTCTAATATTTATCATTTTTTCTTAATATAGCACTGTTTATTATATATAAAACTGATGTTAATGCACTTTTTCGTCAGCCATTTTTCTGAAGCTCCACCCATTTGACAGATCCCAATAGTAATATTGCTATTTTAATCCTTTTATAAAATTTGTAAACAACCGATATTTTTATTGTTAAAAGTGGGAAAACCGAGACAGGTAACATACCTAATTAGGTACGTTACTAAAACGAATACCGGCGCATATGATAAAAGGGAAAATTGTTACATAAATATGGGTCCAATTTATTTATTTGATAATCCACTTACTATTGTCAGAAGATATAATATTAAAATAAAAACCATCATAATTTTTACCGAACTCAGTTTATATCCGGCGCATAACGCGCACTACGAAATTTGGACAATATTTTTGGTGTTCAAGGTGCGCGTTATACGCACACCTTAACAATTTAAAGTATCCTTTCAAAATAATTATAACTCCATAAAATTTGTTCAAATTCCTTACTAAGCGGTTCCCCATAGAGAAAAAGGATAACCGTAACTTTGTTTACTGTTGAGTTTATAATATAAAAAATTCGCCAAGTGCGTGTTATATACGTATTAAGTCAGAGTTTCGTAATTAGTAGCTAGAATTTTTCACAATTTTCGAAATAAAATATTTCTTGCTTTTATTTAATGTTAAAATTAGCCTTTAATTTGTAAGTATGTAATATGATTATATGAACGTTTGTTTTACTTATTTACAGCAAGTATTCGAAATTTAATTGCACCTTCGGCTTCGGCTTCGGCCGAAGGTTTTGACGATGACTGAACATCGGCTTCGGCTTCGGCCCCCAAACTGACCTTTAGTCGGACACTAATTAAAGGTCTATGTATCTTTTTTTATTCCTGATTCAAAGTTAGCATTCCTGTAACAAATATATTTTATCATTTATTAGATAAAGACAAAATATAGTATAGAAATTCATATGACTGATGTCATCTTTTTCTATAATGATTATTTAAATTTTTAAACGATTTTTTAAGTTGTCTCTATGTATTTCTATGGTTCCATTGTATTTTGTATCGGTATATGTATGTGTTTTTGTTCATATTATGTCATTTTAAATTAAATAAATCCATCCTTTTTTAATGCCTTCAATTTTAAGAAATAGAAACAGTTGTTTATTAGAAATTTGATTTTCAATAATAATAAAAAAAATTTTTTTGCAAATACAGTCACTCCCAAAATTATTTGGACAACATTTTATTAATCATTTTTGATGAATTTATTTTGATTATAAAACAACAAATCGATTTCATAGATACATTCATAAAATGTATGAAGTCTCTACACTATAAATATATATTTATTATTTTCAGTCAACAAGAAAATTTAAAATATTTAAAAGAATTAAATACATGTGATAATTATCAAGTCACAAAATTATTTGGACACTAATTAACTATATAAAAAAAAAAAAAAACAGCTCATTCAAGTAAAATTAATAGTTTTAGTATTTTGTGACACGTCCTTTAGCCTTAATTACGGCTTCCAAACGTCTTGGCATTAATTTAATTAAATTTTCGGTTATAACCGGACTTATCTTCTTTCATTCTGACCTTACATAAGTAATTAATTGGTTCATATTCGAAATAAAATTTCTCCTGACTTTAATCTTTAAATAATATCATAGATGCTCTATGCCCTATGGGATTTAAGTCAGGAGGCTGTGGAGGTGTCTGAAGCAAATGGGGTACATTATATGCTGTCCTGTCTTACCACGTATAGGAGGTATGTTTTGGATCATTGACATTTTGGAACATGTAATTATTCTGCATTCCTACTTTTTGTACACTAGCATGTAAATGTTGTTTCAGAATGCTTAAATACACAAACTTATCCATGATACGATCTAAAACGTGCATGTTCCCTACCCAATTTGCCGCCATACATCCCCAAATCATTACGGAGCCACCTCTGTACTTAACAGTTGAAACCACATTTTTTGGATTCAGCGCATCTTTTCGTTTTCTTCACACAAATTGGGGTTTTGTTTTCTTGTGTTGAACATTTCAAATTTAGTTTCATCGGAGAAGAGAACCCCCTCCAATGTAATAATTCCTTAAATGTAATAATTTGTTTTTAAATAATTTTTTCTTTATTTTTATGTTGTCCAAATAATTTTGGGAGTGACTGTATGCATTATAGCAAGGTTTACTAAATATACTGGTTGCGTAAATCACAGCATTTTTAAAATACCCAGTGGTCTGCAATTCCAGGACCGTATTCAGTAAAAATTAAATATATATCTAAACCTGTAAATATGGTAGGAAACATCAACTGTTGTTTGAATATATATTGATACTTATTACTATAACTGATTTGTTCAAAAAAATTTTTTTTTGCTTTATGATTTGAATTTTGGACCCATATTATTTGAGTAGTTCTTGTTCTAACCATATTTTTGGTTTATAAATATTTATGTTCTTGTAATTTGAACTATTATTTTAATTAATTTCTATTTATATTCATTTATTAAAATAAGGTTAAAAAATAGTAACATAAAATTTATTGAGAGGATCATTAATGTTAAAATGTCTAATCTCCTTAAATAAATATACTTTTTCTTTGCCACTCCCTATGATGTATTATATATATATATATATATATATATATATATATATATATATATATATATATATATATATATAGATATAGATATATAGATATATATATATAGATATATAGATATATATATATATATATATATATCTATATATATATATATATATATATATATATATATATATATATATATATATATATATATATATATATATATATATATATATATATATATATAATACATCATAGGGAGTGGCAAAGAAAAAGTATATTTATTTAAGGAGATTAGACATTTTAACATTAATGATCCTCTCAATAAATTTTATGTTACTATTTTTTAACCTTATTTTAATAAATGAATATAAATAGAAATTGATGAAAATGAATATATATATATATATATATATATATATATATATATATATATATATATATATATATATATATATATATATATATATATATATATATATATATATATATATATATATATATATATAGTTAAATTATCGAGATGATAATTTGAGTTTTTAAAAAATTTTATTATCCCAAATTAAAGTACAATATGCTTTTGTACCAACACGGAGTGATCCAATATCTTTAAATTGACGCAACAAGACTGACTTCTTTTGTGAGATTCCTCTATTTATATCTTTTTATGATTGTTCTAGAATAATCACTCAGAGTTGGCGGTTCCAGGAAAGAAACATGATATTTTAAATTATTACAATGTATCAAAATTATAATTAAAACAATGAAATTAAAGATTGTGCAAAATTAGCATTTTATAAGATAACAATTAAAATATAGATATGAATTAGCGAAATAAGCAATTATTTTATATATAGGATGTCCATATTGTACAGGATGTTACTCCTCCCTCCTAAGATTGAAGCGGTGGCCATAGAAGTTTCACTTCTCTGGACGGCGCTGTGGGTTCGTAGGTTACTTGGATTGCCGGATTCTCTTCTTTATTCTTCTTAATGTAGTAGATTATTAACCCAATGATGATTGCTATGGTTGCCAAAACCATGAGGTAAGTTGCCGGTGTATGAACGTTGTTATGGTATTGCAGTAATTCAATTTTCTGCCGATTTTCCAAATGAAAGTTTCTTAATTTGGCTAAGTCCAATTTTTCTTGAATGTTCGAAGTATTGACTGGAAGATTATATGTAGGCAGTAGATATAATTTTTCGGTGTTTTGTATTATTCTATTTTCGTATGCTACTCCATTAATGGTAACGGAACAATTTTCGAAGTAGATCAGGATAGATCCCATAATTTTTCGATTGGTGATACCGCACGTTGAACTGATGTTCGTATCGAATGAATTTTTAATGATGATATGATTATTGTAAATTTGTTTGATTTCCGTGATATTGTTGAAGTCCTCGTAGTCGCATGTTGATGGCTGGTTAAGTAGCAGGCTTCCCAGGCACTTTGAATTTTTCAACTTGGTTCCCTTGTTCTTGAACTGGCATATGTAGATGTTCTCTATTCTGGGACACTCTGTGTCAATCTCGTACAATTCATACTCATTGGAGACCGTATAGGGTTTAAGGAATTTTATGGATTTTAAGTTTTTATTTGGTAAGGATTCTAAATAGTTTAACCGATAGGTATCAGGATAGAAATTTGGTATTTTTATATTGAAAATTATGTTAGTATCATTGTAGTATGCCTGTAATTTAAGGAATTCATAGACTTGTTCATAGGATCTTATAGGTATTCCCTGTTTGGTTAAAGATTTATACGCATATTTTAATTCGTTTGGGAGTAGAATTGGTCCTGCTATTATGTTAAGTTTTGCCAAATTTATTGCTTGTATTATTTCTTTAATATGTTCATTAAGTATTCCCATATTAAAATTTATTCTATATAAATATTGTACAAATTTGAAATCATATTTTTCTTTTGAATCGATATTCTTCGATAATGATTGCAAATAATTATTGATTGTAATTTGTTGATTATTTATGTGTTTTGTAATGTTTTCAAATCGTGCGATCATCTGTGAATTTATGCTAACTTGTGTGTTTAATTGAGTAACTATATTATTTTGATTTAATTTTAATGTTTCAATATGTTTATTTATTTCTAAAGCGTCGTTATGGTCCATATTACCTGTAATTTGTTTGATAAGCGTTCCCATTGCATCGATCAAGCCCCTCTTTACTATTTTTCTTGGTAGGAGGATCTGAAGATTCTTATTTAATTCTTGAAATTTTAAACGGAGTACATCCTCAAATTCTTTATTGGGGAATTTTTGTGAAATAATATTAATTGATTTCTTTATGTTACTTAAATTTTCTTTATAATTTTCTAAGTTAATAATATGAATGTAGTGGTCGAAGTTATTGATAACTCGGGCCTGGCCTAGGGTTATTATCAAGATTCCTGGGTTGTTCGTCTGATCTAGGATCTCTATTTTCGCTATCGTCGTCGTTAACATCGTCCTGTAATTTGAGTGGTCGTTTTAATTTTTGTTTATTTAGTTTCCTATTTTTATTGTCTAAAATTGTAACTCTATTGTCCTTACTTACTTTAATTTGTTTAAATTTTGAATGAATTTTGTTATTATGTGGATTTTCAGTGAGATAAGCGTTAGTACCGGGTGTGTAGGCTAATGGTTCGTCTCTATTAATGTTTAGTTTAATTATTTTTTCATGTTTCTTCCTTTGTACATGGTCGTATACTTTGTCAAATAGTTCTTGTCGTTTTCCGTTAATGTCATTTCTATTAGGTTTTAAACTAATATCGTATTTACGGCTAAAGAATAATTCGAATGGTGTATGTTTTGTGGTTGAATGAATGGAATTATTATAAGTAAATATAGCTGTTATTAATTTTTGTTCCGGTATCATTTCTTTATTTTCAGGATCATTATGAATTAATCTATAAGTTTCTAATAGGGTTGAATGGAAACGTTCAATTGGGGAATTCGAATTTGAACTTCTTACAGATGTCATGTGTAACTGTATGTTGTAACGGTCACAAAATTGTCTAAACCTAATTGAATCAAATCCTCTATCAGAGTCAACTGTAAGCATGGTGGGTCTACCGTATGAAGCAATAAATTTTGAAAAAGCTTCAATTAAATGAATGCTATTTCTACTTGGTAAAATATAACCTTGAGCAAATTTTGAAAATTTATCAATTATTGTAAATATCATTAATTTATCAACAAAGAATATATCTGCATGAGCAATTTCGAGAGGTTGTTTTGGAGTTTGTGTTAATTGAAATTTTTGTTTCGGTGGTCTACGATCGTATTTGTTTTCTTGGCAAATTTTACAATTATTTATGTAATACGTAATTTTACTTTTTAAATTTGGAAAATAATATGTTCTTTTAAGGTGTGCAAGTGTTTCATTGATTCCGCGGTGATTACTGGATTTATGGTAGTCACTAATAATACGGTCTTGTTCTTCGTCGTCTTCAACGTCTTCCAAAAATTTGGTACACCTAACAATTTTAAATTGACGGCCCTGAGAGAAGTATTGATGGTATATTTCTTGAAATTTATTAAATAGTTCGTCATTGGTACAGTATACGGCAACGAATTTTTTAGTTGGTATAAATTGTCTAAAGATTTCAATAAAAATTTCGTCATTGTTGTCAGGAATTTGGAATGTTTGTCGTTTTTTTGTTCTAAAAAGGATTTTTGATTTCCTATGCGCCATTTTAAGTCTTTTTTCAAGAATAACTTGTTGTCCAAAATCGTTTAATGGATTTTCGGAAATTCTAATGTATGAAGTATCGTCTTCGTCTGCACTGTGGACAGTGTTCGAATCTGTCGTGTGTTGAGTTACGTGAGTAGATGTGTTACTGTTAGTTTCGTTTACGTTAAGTTCGGGAATTATGACACGGGAAAGTGCGTCTGCATTGGTATTGCTTTTTCCAGATTTATGGATAATAGTATAATCAAATTCCTCGAGTTTGAGACGCCATCTGACTAATTTGCTATTCGGATCTTTAAGTGACATTAACCAAGTAAGGGGTTTATGGTCAGTTATTATTTTAAATTTTCGACCGAAAAGGTATGGACGGAAATATTTAGTAGCCCAAACAATAGCCAAAAGTTCCTTCTCAATTGTGCTATAATTTTGTTCACTTTTAGTAAGCGTACGGCTAGCATAACATATCGGTCTATCTTTTCCAATGGGTCCCTGTGATAATATTGCGCCAATTGCAATGTTACTTGCGTCAGTAGTCAAGTTAAATTCTTTTTCAAAGTCGGGATAAGCTAATACGGGTTCGTCAGTCAATAATTTTTTGCACGTTTCAAATGTCTGAATGTATTCGGGGGTTATTTTAATTTCTTCTCCCTTTCGGAGACATTGTGTAAGAGGTTTTGTAATTTTTGCAAAGTCCTTAATGAATTTACGATAATATCCGAGAAGTCCAAGAAAGCTCTTGATTTCTTTGGGTGTTTTTGGTAAAGGAAAATTTAGAATTGCTTTTATTTTATCCGGATTTGGTTTTACTCCTTCCGAGGATACTATATGACCAAGGAATGCGACTTCCTTGTGTAGAAATTCGCTTTTGTCAAGTTGAATTTTGAGGTTAGCTTTGCGAAGTTTGTCAAATACTTTTTGTAAATTAGTAATGTGTTCATCTAATGAGGTTGAAAAGACAATAATATCGTCCATGTATACGAGACAGACTGTTCCTTGTAAATCGCGCAAAACGTTATCCATTACTCTTTGGAACGTGGACGGAGCATTTTTTAATCCAAATGGCATTCTAAGGTATTCGTAGTGTCCATTGTCAACAGAAAATGCGGTCTTAGGGATGTCTTTAGAATGAACTTCAATTTGGTGAAATCCACTTGCCAGATCTAAAGTAGTAAAATACATACAACGTCCTAATTTGTCTAAAATGTCTGTAATATTTGGTAGGGGATATTTGTCGTCAATAGTTTTTTCATTTAACCGTCTATAGTCTACTACAAGTCGCCATTTCTTTTTGCCACTAGCGTCGGTCTTTTTAGGAACGATCCATATAGGTGAAGACCAAGGTGAATAACTCGGTCTAATTATTCCTTGTTTTAAAAGACTGTCAATTTGCTTTCGTATCTCCTCTTTATGGATTTGAGGGTATCGGTAAGATTTAGTATATATGGGAATGTCATCTTTCGTGTTTATGTGGTGTTTAATTTCGTTAGTAAAACTTAAGTCCTGTCCTTCCTGATGGAAAATGTCATCATATTGTCTACATAAATTAATTATTTTTTGTTTTTCTTCCTTATTAAGGTGATCTACTCTAATTAAATTGTCTATTCTATTATTTGAATTTTGAGATTGCGGACTGATTTGATTTTCTTTAAACTGTATTAATTCGTGATTCAAGATTTCAGCTTTAAGCGGTTGTTCTACGAATAATAATTGTTTTTTATTAGTTAAATTAATTACTGGACAGACAAAATGCCAATCATTTGCTGAATAAATACCTTCTGGAATTAAAAATTTATTTTCTATGTAAGTATTTTTTAAAATAAATTCGCCTGATTGTATGTCAATAGGTAATTTTACTAAAGTTTTTGAAAAAGGTTCTGTAAGATATTTACCAGACATAAAATTTGGTTTTGATAAGAGTTTTAATTTAGAATTTTTTGTTTTTAATAACTTATTATTAATATCAATGTTTGCATTAATTTTTCGTAAAGTGTCAAGTCCTATTAAACCATCAAAGTATTGGTGAAATTTAAATATTAAAAAGTCTAATGTGTCGTTAGGTTGATTAAATTCTTTAAACATTGGTATAGTTATTTTCTTATCTAAATAGTAAGTGTTAAGAACTGCTTTAATTTCAATCGGTTCAATTGTTGTAGTGTGGTTTATGTTAACATGTTCCGGACTCAAAAATGAATTTGAGGCGCCAGTATCGACCAAAAACTTTAAATTTTTGCCTGTAGGGGATTTAATATGAATGTAAGGGAGTGTGTTACCATGACTATTAAGATCTAAGTATCCGAATTGTTGTTCCAAGCAAGTTGAAAATTTGAATCGTCAATTTCATGTTCAGTAATTAAATTTGTATCGTTTTCGTTATAATCTTCAGAAATAAAATTTTCGTCAGAAATATTTTCAGTAATTTCATATTGATCTAAGTTTTCGTAATTTTCGTTATTAAATAATTCTTCACTTGTAAATGTAGGTCGAGATGAGGGTGCAAATGTACGGTTTTGGTTATTATGGGGTTGTGAGGTAGAAGGTTGAGGTCTAATATTTATTCTACTACTTCCAAGTTCCATAGGTTCAGGTCTAAATCGTTTTATTTGTTGGGTATTAATTTTTGAATTAGTTTGTTGAAATGAATTATTTACGGGTCTTATCTGAAATGGTCTGTACGGTGTCTGTTGTGTTTGAATTCTATTAAATGGCTGTTGTTGATAACGCGGTCTAAACTGCATCTGTTGTACACCTACGTGATTCTGATTAGAGTGTGTACGAGTGTTGTAATTATTATTATTACTAATTACGTGTGTAATTGGCTTGTGTTTATTGATGTTTGTGTTCTGTATGTTTTGAGATTTGGTATAATAAATGTTTTGTTCTTTGATACAAAATGCAAAAGCTTCCGCTAATGTATTTGGTTTCATCGCTCTGATTGTTGACCCTAAAGGTTCTTTCAAGCCAGATAAGAAAACATTTAAACACATTTCATTATATAAATTTATTTTTGATTGTTTAACATCATTGTTGTTTTCATGAATCTTAACATGATTTGAAATTGTGGACAATATTTCAATTACATTGCTATAAAAAGCTTCAACCGTTTGATTATTTTGTTTTAAATTGTGTAAATCTTTAATTAAGCTCGTTTCGTTACGTTTATCAGAATAATGAGTTATTAAATTTGTTTTTATTTGGGTCCAATCGATAGGGGTCCCATACATATTTAAAATTTCGTTTGCTTGACCAGTAATTTTATTACGTATGGCTCTAAGCAATAATTTTCCGTAACTAGTACCATTTACATCGGGAATTAAACATAAAATTTCCTCGACATTATTAATAAAATCGTATAATAATCGTGTATTACCATCAAAATTGGGCAAATCTTTGATTGCGTCGGGAATTCGTAATGCATTAAAAATATCTGTTGGCGTTGCCATTGTATTATTTGAATTATTAACTAAATTAGAATTATTTGTTCGATTTGAAATATTTAAATTAGTGGTACTGTTTCCTAAAGCTAAGTTTTCGCTAATATTACTCGTCGTATTCCCTGACGAATAACTAGCAGAATCAATATTACTTCCGTTTGCAGCGGCGTTAGTAATATCGTGAGAAATGTTGCGTGGATAAGGATCGCTACGTGTAAGGGATAGTTTTGGTTTAGGAAATGTAGGCATTTAATTTCCAATGAATAAAAATTGCAAGAAAATCGACTTACATGAGCCAGAATAATGCAACCATTGGTCCTCTCGATGATGTGCTTTCACCAAGGAACTGCTGGTGGGCGATGTCCTCTCGTCCCGTATTCTGGAGTGGTTGGTTGTAGGTTCTGGATTCTCCGCGCACTGTCGTAGATTCGGGAAACCCTCCAAAGCCAAATATTCTTTTCAGCTTCGAAAATTGCACTTTAATATTCTTTTAAAATGCGTTTTCGCGAGTTTAACCACTTATACGACTTTTTAATACGCGTTAAAAATCCGCACGACTGCGCCAGTTAAATTATCGAGATGATAATTTGAGTTTTTAAAAAATTTTATTATCCCAAATTAAAGTACAATATGCTTTTGTACCAACACGGAGTGATCCAATATCTTTAAATTGACGCAACAAGACTGACTTCTTTTGTGAGATTCCTCTATTTATATCTTTTTATGATTGTTCTAGAATAATCACTCAGAGTTGGCGGTTCCAGGAAAGAAACATGATATTTTAAATTATTACAATGTATCAAAATTATAATTAAAACAATGAAATTAAAGATTGTGCAAAATTAGCATTTTATAAGATAACAATTAAAATATAGATATGAATTAGCGAAATAAGCAATTATTTTATATATAGGATGTCCATATTGTACAGGATGTTACTATATATATATATATATATATATATATATATATATATATATATATATATATATATATATATATATATATATATATATATATATATATATATATATATATATATATATATGGTCCCTTAAAAGTGAGGTAATTGCCTCACTTTGCCTGCATTAGTCGTCAGTCTTACAGCAAACTTCAATGAGTAAAGATCGTACAAATGCGTAGTAAAATGCCGTCATGTTTAATGAAAAACTGTAGGAATTATACAAGAACTGTAAAAAATAGAAAAAAAATATCATTTCATTCTTAAGTATTGATAATTTCTTTATTTTTAATGAGTTTTAATTACATTGTTCCTATGAATTATGTAACCAAATAAACAAACATTCCTTAGATGGTACATAATCAAACTTATTCACATACTCTGTCTTTTTCTCACATACGTGTTTCCTATAGTGTGTTCATGTGTTGTGATCTCTCTTTTACAGAACATGCGTAATGCGAAGGTACACACTACCCACACTACAATTGCCTATTTTTTTTGTACATTTAGTACGGTTATAACGTATCTATATATATAATACATCATTGGCCACTCCATAAAAAATTGGCAAGTATTAATTATCACTGGTCGTACTTAAAAAAAAAAACTAATAGGGAGATAACGTATCATATAAAAGTAAAATAAACTTATTGAAAAAAAATTTGGGGGACAGGTCTACCCATACTGTCAACTTCCCATTGATGTCCTTAAAGACTACAGACTACTGTACATAAATAATTCTTTTTTCATTTCAGGCGACTCCTCCCCTGGGCCCCTGATAGAGGCTTTGCCCCTTGCACCATATGGGGGGCTTCGCCTTCTGTACCTAAGGGTGGGGGCTCCACCCTTATCAAACAAATTATAACATCATTTGTTCTCAAGATATGCGAGACAAAATATATTTCAAAAAAAGTTTATTCATTTTTTTTTTTTTTAATTTTATAATAAAATACTGGCGTTTTTAACATCAAGGAAGGTTCTTAGGCCATTATACATATAATAATGATATGGTAAAAAATCCATATAATCTATGTTATGTTAAAAAAAGTTAATTCCGTTTTTTTACCACAAAAAACAAACCGCTAATCCGAATTTGCTGAAAACTTTAACCGGTCTTTTTTTGATTACGCATCTAATGAAATTAGCCCGGAGTTGATATCATCATTTGTTCTCGAGATACGCGAGACGAAAAAAAATTCACGAACGAACGAACGAATTAACGAACGCACACACAGACATCACGCTAAAAACGATGGATTGGGATTCTAGTGACCTTGAAACGTAGAGATATGTCAAAATTAGCGATTCGTAAAATCGGACCCATTACAATAACTTCCTATGGGAAGTTAAAAATAAACTCAGGTTTACGGTAAAAAAACGTATTTTTATTTCATATTATTAATATGAAATAATAATCCGCCTTGCTAAATTTGCCAGACCATCTTTCGTCACTTTCTGATACAAACGATTCTATATCCTCAACAGCTACGTTTTTTAGAATGCCTTTCAATAATACTGCGATAATAAAATACCTTCGTCTTTAGCTACTATTACGTTTTGCTCACTCTTGAAATTTTTTTAAACGATATAAAAAAAAATACTTGAGTTTGTCTCTATACAATATTTATGTATAAACAATAAGGGCGAGAGAGATAAAAAATTATATTTTTATGAAAAAATAAGTAAAATATTTACTTCAGTTAACGAAAAATACTTTCAAAAAAAAAAAAAGAAATTATTAAAGAATTTAATTAATAATTCACTCAAATACACGCAAAATATTACGAACAAATGTCAGAAAAAAAACAAAAATCTTTATTAACAACAAAGTAAGGTAGTTTTCGTATTCGTAACAACCCATATCTGATTGTTAAAAATTTTGCAGACCATAATGTAATACATTAGCTTAATGGCATGATCGTCTAAATTTTCAACAACTTATTAATAATTTTTTTTTTTAAAAATTTTGCTTTTCTGAATTTACTTATTTTTGTCAAATAAAAATGTCGTTATTATTCTCAGTGGCGAAAAATCAAATTTTTGACTAGTTACATTCATGGCTGGTAACCAAGAGATCCGGGTTCGAGTCCCAGCCGGTCCAGTTTGGTAATTTTTCAAACACTATGTCAATTTTAATTAACATAATGAATTGGCCATCTGCCAAAGTACATCGAGTGTTCAAGTATCAGCCAAAGCTGAACATTGAGTGAACATATGAATATTGGTGTATGTTTAAATACGGATAAAAATCCGCCATACACTAATAATGTTTCACAGGCACTCGATAACATTTGAAATTAAAAGTATAAAACTGCGTCTCGCATTAGAGAGAGGTTGTGTTTGATTGATTACTGAATTGGAGTGGCACTCGAACAAGTGATCGGTGGCCTAGTTGGTAAGGCGCTTGGCTGGTAACCAAGAGATCCTGGTTCGAGTCCCAGCCGGTCCAGTTTGGTAATTTTTCAAACACTATGTCAATTTTAATTAGTTACATTCATTCAAATGAGCGCAATTTCATGTAATTTAGTTATAAAATTTTATTGTAATAAATACGGTCCTGATTTATTCGAAAATGTCTGCTTCCTAATTATTATATATATTACTACTATTATTATCTTTTTTTTTTAGTTTACGGCTTCATCCGACCACTCTTGGGAAGAAAAAGTTCAACCTCAACCTGGTATCAACGCACCACTTGTTCAGTCTGAACGACAAAAAAGAGGAAAGAAAAGTCGATGGGAGTAATACACGTTTATTTAAGGAGTAACACCTCTGTAGCTGATCAGAAATGACCTCTTAAGTTTGAAAATTTGTTGGATCTTTTTCAGTGGAGTTTTTAAATTTTTTTTATAGTTTTATTATCCATATTAAAAAAAGGAGAATTTTTTTTATTTAAAAAATATTAAAAATAGCCAAGCGTCAACTAGAAAAAGGAATCAGTGTTTTCGACAAGGCAGCAAACGGCTAGCAGTTTATACACCTCATAATTTTTAGCTTAGAATAAAAACACCAATTTTAACATCAATAACTTGGAAAGTAGTCGTTAAGTAGTCGTAAAATATTAATTTTTGAAAAAATAGTGTAACTTATGTAAAATAGTGTAACTTATCAAAGAAAAAATCTTATGTACCTCCAAAGATAGTTTTTAGTGTCGGATTATTAAAAATTGTTGAGGGTAAAACTGCTAGCGAGTATTAAAAATGCTGTTTCGAAGAAAATGCGTTTAAAATTCTGGATGTTTATATT
The DNA here is from genome assembly GCA_035578155.1 of Brachynemurus nebulosus. NCBI lineage: Eukaryota > Metazoa > Arthropoda > Insecta > Neuroptera > Myrmeleontidae > Brachynemurus > Brachynemurus nebulosus. The sequence goes on along the minus strand of JAPWDM010000001.1, from coordinate 83,505,111 downwards.
CTTAAACTCAGGGGTTCCCAAACTTTTTAGACTCGCGGCTCTTTTAATGTCCAGATCATTTCCGACGACACACTTTTTCGGAACTCCTGCTGATTTACAGTGAAAAGGATTTCTATCTAAAGGATATTTGCTGTTAGTTTATGATTCTAGGGATACAAAAATTTTTGTACTTCATTTCTAGGACACTAAACTGTATTTTAAGACAATTTGAAAAAAAAAAAACGTAGGTGTCACTCCTTAAGATATTTTTAAAATAACATACTGTGTTACAAGATTTTTAATTATTAATATTATTATTAAACGTAATTGCTATAATATAAAATATATTTACATTTGAAAGTAATCTTTTATTATTTTAAATATGTTTGTGTATATTCATATCAAATTCAGTTATCGGAAAAGGAAATTATAACAGTTGATATATTTTAATCTTTTTACAAAAGAGACCGTGTATATATATATATATATATATATATATATATATATATATATATATATATATATATATATATATATTAAAAAAATGATAAATTATAATTTCGGTATTTTTACAAAATTAAAAATTTTTGTTTGCATAAGCCGATGACTCTGATAACAAAGATTTCTACTGCTGCGGTGTCGGGAAATTTAAATGTAAAAACTAAAATGAAATGATCAAAACGATTTAAATTATCACGTTTACGATTAACGTTTAAATCATAAACTGTACGAGTATATTTTTTTTGGCACATCAAATACCATATTAATAACAATATTATTTTTTTAAAAAAGAATTTTGAATTTTTGAAGACTGAAGATTTAAAAGATACCTTCAACTGAACTTTCAACCACCACATAAAAATCAAAGTTACTTGACAGCCACCTACTAGATTTTTTTGATTCCATTTACATATTTTTTTTATTAAAGAAACTCTTGTTTTTATCGAAACACTGAGTACTGAATCGAACATATTAACTATGGAGGGTAGATATAAGGAGGACTATCTTGTACGAAAAACAATAGAAAAACAGTTCAAAAATTTTCCCGTTTTAAGTACTAAGTAACAGTTCAAAAACTCGCCAGAATAGCGCTAGACTAGCAAAAGAGTATGAAATGAACTTTGCAGTTGTCTACACAGTGAAGTGTGCTGTTTAATAACCTACAAAAAAATCGCTGTGAAACACGTTGAAAGTGATTCATAATTACGTGAACTTTTAATGTCTGTTAGTAATTTTATTGTGTTGAGTTTTATAAAAATTTTTAAAATAATAAAACAATTATATGTAACAATTATAATAAAAAAACAATAATTACGTAACAACGCGGATGTTTTTCTTTCCTTGTTTACTTCTCTAATTTTACCCTTTGCTACAGTAGTGCTGCCACTATTTACTTTCTATGGACACTTTTTGATACAGAGATGGTCCTCCTTATATCCACCCTCCATAATATTAACATATGTTTCCTAGAGATACCACAGGCATTAAATTGTGAAGTTTGACTCCATTTTATTAAACTCAACTTGTAACCACGGAGACTTGTTTATAAATACTAGATAAACCATTAAATTAATGGTTTGATCGCCATTAAAGTAATCACAGTCAATTTTTTTGCTTCAATTTCTTAATGTATTTGTAATATACCCGAAAGAAAATGAACTGAGAGATGCACAGAAACGCATTTTAAAATGGGTTAGTCTAAGTCATTTTGAAGGTAAGGTCGACATCTGTCAAATACATGTGTCTTATGAACCATAGGCCAGTGAGTTGATTTATTTTACCCACTCCACCTGCGCAAATAAAGGGCGCATTCGTATCGGTGTTAGCCAAAGTGGCTTGCTCTTACTTTTAAGCACATTACACTTGTTTTGAAGTTCTTTTGCCTTACTTTTGAGATATTTGTATATTCCTGTCTTACTTTCTATGTTCTTGAGAGAAGGGTGAAGGTATGTATACGATCACATACGATGTATTCCGAAGGCTATTACTTGACAATAAACTATGTATGTGTTGGCAGCCCTGATATAAAATTCATATATTTTTATTTTGTCAGTATATTCGAACATTCATTCATGAACCACCATCTTAAAAACCAACGCGTATGATATTCTGTATGTTTTAGTTAAATAAATTATTATATTTTGGGTTTAAATATGTGTTTGTTTCATAAACCTAATTAACCCGTGTATAATTCACGAATTGTAATCAGCAGCAGTAGAAGTTACAACAGTGGCGACGAGGATTATTGGAAATTATCGTGCATCAGAGGTTAAGTGACGGCGTGGTATTTTTTTTTCTCTTCCAATCAAAAAAATATGACGGAAATAGAGAAAATTGTTACTTTACTTGCTGTACAACAAAAACTATAGATTTACTTACGAAAGCAGCCAATATTGGAACATCAACAGAATCATCAAGTCAGTATTCTTCAAAAGTGGGAATTGAATTCACTATTGAATCACTAGCAAACAACTGCCTGTACTCACATTGAAAACGACATTCAGTCTGTCTCAAGAAGCAATTGATTCGTTACCGGTTACATCAAAAATGATCCAAGAAGCAACAAAGAATAGTCAACTTCATCAAACAGTAATTAAATACATTAAACAAGGCTGGCCATCTACAATCAATGAGGATTCAGCACATTTTCAATTAAAACATTTTTTCAATAGGAAAGAAAGCCTATACGTTGTTAATGATATCATTATGTTTGGCGATCGTGTAGCTGTTCCATCACAATTTAAACAACGTGTTCTTCGTCAACTTCATGTAGGACATCTAGGAATCAGTCGCATGAAATCACTCGCTAGAAGTAAGGTATATTGGCCAAACATAGACACAGATATCGTTGCATTTGTAAAAAACTGTCAAAGTTGTGCATCAGTGACAAAATCGCCTGTCAAAACAACTTTATCTTCATGGAATCTGGCTACTAGCCCAATGGAAAGGGTATACATTGATATTGCCGGTCCACTGGCGGGATCATACTATTTTCTAGTGGTCGACGCATATTCAAAATGGCCAGAGATTTTCCAGTTTTCGAACATTACCACATCGGACGTGATAGAAAAATTAACGTCAGTATTTTCTAGATATGGAAATTGTAAATTGTTAATAAGTGATAATGGGGCACAATTTACAAGCGCGAGATTTAAAGCTTTCTTAAGGCTCGAGGTATAACACACATTTTAACAGGTCCATATCACCTCCAGTCCAACGGTCAAGTTGAACGGTTTGTTGATACTATGAAGCGAACGTTAAAAAAACTGAGGGAAAAGCAGAGGGAAAAAGTGTAGACAAGGACAACTTGGAAATATTCTTACAATCTTATAAGTCTACACCAAATCGTTTTTCACCAGGTGGGTTATCTCCTGCGGAGCTATTTCTGGGCAGCAAAATTCACACAACTTTAGACCTCATTAAACCAACTGAAGCAAGTAAAAAGCCGACACTGGTAAATGAAAAACAGAATCGTCAGTTCAATAGACATCACGGCGCATGACATCGGTCGTACAAGCCAGGAGACCTGGTGTACGCAAAAGTATTTAAAAATAACAAATTCGAGTGGAACGCTGGAGAAATAATCGAAAGAATTGGTAATGTAAACTACAATGGCTAACTTCAAAAATGCATCACTGCTTGCATGAGGCAGAGTCAAAACTTCAAAAACGCATCAGACGCCTCACAACGAAAAATCAAAAATTCATTTTTGCATTTGATGCGTCAAAACAATGCATCAAGAAATTTGGTGATGCGTGTCATGCACATAATGTAATATCACAGCTACTTACATTTAAAATATAGGTGGCTGTCGTAGCTATGGTAATGTGAATAAAAGATGATGCCAATGGTCCTATGACCATAACGGTTATAGGAATAATTCCGAAAAACTAAATGTTGAAAAAGATGAATTTATTTACCTCTCATTAAAATTGTTTAAACTATCTGAATACATCTTGCATTCAAAATATGAAATATTTTTTATTCAAATAATTTCAATTTTTTCAATTTTCAATTTCAAGTAAATTCAAGTTGAAATTCAAAGATAATATTACAAGGACTGTATTGCTATATTATCTATAGTCTAATCATGCTATATTATCTATAGTCAAATCAGAGGTTAAATGATGCTAATATCCCGTTCAAAAACATCCAATATGCATCAAATTTCAAGAGAGCATCAGCATCGCATCATGCAGTATTAGACGCATCAGAAAGGTCATGATGCTGCATCGATGCGGTAAAGTTTACATTTTTGAACCTACCCAATGTTTTAATTGAATATGACGGACAAAAGAAAAAACTTATCCGATCACATGCGAACCAATTACGAGAGCGTTGTACGTCGACGGTCCCATCGCAATCGCAGCAGTTGTCGCTTGATATATTCTTGGATTGTTTCGACATCGACCGGGAGCAGCGCGAATGTTCCACGTCAAGTGAGTTGGAAGCATCGACACCCATCCCTTACGTTCCATCCCTATCTTCAAATTGTCAAGAAGGGATTCCTGTATCTTCGGTGTTGCCAACAAGACACGCCGAGACAAAAAGACCAATCAGACGACCTGCTTACTTGGAGGACTACATTATTTAAAAAAAGGGAAGATGTTGGCAGCCCTGATATAAAATTCATATATTTTTATTTTAAGTTGTCAGTATATTCGAACATTCATTCATGAACTACCATCTTAAAAACCAACGCGTATGATATTCTGTATGGGTTTAAATATGTGTTTGTCTCATAAACCTAATTTACCCGTGTATAATTCACGAATTATAATCAGCAGCAGTAGAAGTTACAACAGTATGCTAGAATCATCGTATCATAGAGATGTACACGATATGATTTTATTCACAGAGTGCTAATTTAAATACAAGAGTAATATTGTACTAGATTTTAGATAAAATTTCTTGTTAATACAATAATACGTGAAAGTTGTTAAAAAATGTTTTGTTAGTTATTTAGAATTTAGTTAATTCACTTGAATGAATTTTTTTAATGAGAATAAGTTGCGTTTTTAATGACAATAGGAATATTTTTATTGGAACGAGAAAAAATTAAAAAATAAAATAACAGAAAATTCTCATATAATTTTTATCTGTATAAATTGAATTATATAATTCATTTTATTTATTTATACTATTATTATTATTATTATTATTATTATTATTATTATTATTAATTTTATTATATTAAGAATTGTAAAGAATTTTGATAAGAATTGAATGTAATATGTTGAAATGGCAAAAATTTTAATAGGTATAAAGAAATTAGCATTATGAATACAATTTTGTTCGTCATTGGCCTGGTCTTTACATAAGGTTAAAACTATTCATTAAGAATTTGTTAGTAGATTAAATATGTATACGAAGTATGCCATGATGTAAATACCTAATTAAAGCCGTGTCTCTGGTGGTAAAATTAGAATTAGTATCGTATAAAATATATGCATAAATGTTTAATTGGGGATATAAAATCTAGTAATCCGCCCATAATTTGTATAATAGGTATTCTATTGATAATTACACGTAGCAAAAATTTTTATTTGATACAGATTCTAATTTAAAAAAAAAAAAGAAATAAAAGAAATTTAAAGTTAAGTTAAAAAAGTTAAAAAAGTTTAGCAGTGAATTTTTTTTTAAAGTACTATTAGTGAGTGAAGTTGAAAAAAGTTTTAAATAATTTTTTTTAAGTGGAAAACTTATTTGTAAATAATAAACAAATATTTTACTTTGCAAAATACCACTTTCATTTTTAAACTCAAAGAGTTCGATACTATTATCCATCGTAAACGGACGTGTTTATTATTAAATAATTATTTATGATTATTAATAATAAAAAACATTGTTGTGTTTGCAAATTCTTATAAAAGTTATAAAGGTTATTGTTACTGTACAATAATTCGTTCTAATATTTGCAGTGCTTAGTCAGCAATTACTTAACTTTTATTAATATTTTTGCTTTTTTTATTTTTATTTTTAATTGTTCATTATTCTTATTGGGCAATATTTTCGTGTAATATCTAATAACCTAGTTATAGTGAACTAATTAGTGTTTTGTTATGCAATCAGTCAGTGGCGGCTCAGATAATGTAACAAGCAGATATATTTATCTACCAGTTGCATCAAATACGCCTAAATCACTGTTCGATGAATTAAGTGAAGTAAACAGCGATCAACAGTTACCTGATACATCAGCCATTAGAAAAATAAGGGATAAACTTTCTAATTATAAAAGCCAAACCGAAAAATTTGAACAAGAAAAACAGAATGCTATAAGAAGATTAAGCACTTCGTCGCAGGCCTCCATTCCAGATAACGACCAATCGAATGACAAATCGGTGATGGAAAATAATACAACAGCCAGTCAAAAACCCAGTTGGCAAGGAAACGACTTTGTTGTAGTATCCCGTAAAAAAAAGAGAAGTCCAGATGCTGAACAGAGAAGAGTTAAGCAGAAGGAAAATTCGGAGACGGAGGTCACTACCAACAATCGCTTTGAAATTCTCCAAAGTGTTTCTCAAGACCCAGATATACCAACCGAAAGCTTGTCCAAAGATAAAAAAGAACCTGTGCAACCTATTTTTGTAACAAATGTTATTAATTTTAAATCATTTGAGCAGGAACTAAATTCGAATGGCTTTACTAATAAATGCTTGTTTAAAGTTATGAATAAGCAAATAAAAATTATACCAGTAGATGTTTCTACATACCGCGCGTTGATCACATATTTTAAATCACGTAATGTAAATTATTACACTCATCGCTTAAGACAAGAACTACCTTTTCGAGTTGTTATGAGGAATGTTCATCACTCCACCACACAAGAAGAAATAGCTGCTGATCTTGCCGAACTTGGATACGTTGTAGAAAACGTATCCAATATAAAACATGCTAAGACCAAAGAACCTTTACCTTTGTTCTTTATTGATCTGAAGAATAATGAAAATAACAAACCAATTTACCAGGTCACAAAAATGGGAAATAAAATTGTAAAATTTGAACCACCTAATAAAAAAAGGGAAATTCCGCAATGTAAAAGATGCCAGAGATTTGGTCACACCCAAAACAACTGTGGACGTATTTATAGATGTGTAAAGTGTACTGGAAATCACCAGACAAGTGCGTGCGAGAAAAAAAGCTGAGATATCCCTGCTGTTTGTGTTAACTGTGGTGAAAATCATCCAGCAAATTATAAAGGTTGTATCGTTTACAAAAAACTTTTAGAAAAACGTTACCCACCATTAAGAAGAAAGCAGCCTACTGAATCCAACTTGATCTCACGAGCTCCATCTCCGAACTACGTGAGAGAAAACTTCACCTATGCACAAGCAGTTGGAGATTTGCCCTCCACTAACATTATTGAAGCCGCCACTGAACATAATACAAACCAAGATTTAATCGCTTTTATGAAGCAGTCATTTTCGGAGCTGAAAGAAATGTTTCGAGATCTTATGAAACAAAATAGCGTGATGGTTAATCTATTAACAGCGCTGGTTGCTAAAATGAAATAAAAAATGGCTCTATCCATAAATATCGTTTTATGGAATGCAAATGGTTTGTTAAACCGTCGTCTGGAACTTGAAACATTCCTTCAAGATCATGACATAGATATAGCCCTAATATCTGAAACAAGATTTACTCAGAGAAGTTATCTTAAAATAAGAAACTATACTGTGTATGATATGAAACATCCTAGTGGTAGAGGCCACGGTGGTACAGCGATTATAATTAAAAACAGCTTAAAGCATCACGAGCTACAAAAAAATAACGAAGAATACCTTCAAGCAACAAGCGTAGTGGTGGAAGATTGGATTGGACCAATAACTTTTTCTGCTGTGTATTGTCCTCCAAGATATGCAATCAGCCAGGATATGTTTCAAAATTTTTTCAACATCCTTGGAAATCGATTTATCTCAGGCGGTGACTACAATGCTAAGCACACGCATTGGGGTTCTAGACTCATCAACCCTAAAGGTAGAAATCTTCTAAAAGTTATCGATGAAAGCAATCTGAATCATCTATCTACGGGTGAACCAACTTATTGGCCATCTGATTTAAATAAAATTCCAGATTTGTTGGACCTATTTGTTACGAAAAATATGTCTAATAGATACATGGAGATAAAGTCGTGTTTTGACTTATCATCGGACCATTCACCTGTTCTGCTTACAGTTAGCACTAAATTAATCCATAAAGAGAAAACACCTGTTCTGTTCAATAAGCACACGGACTGGGATTACTTTCGAAATTATATTGACAAAAAAATTACCTTAAAAACATCCTTAAAGTCAGAATTAGAATTAGATCAAGCAGTGGTAAATTTTACTAATATCATTCAATCTGCTGCTTGTGAATCCACTCCAGACATTGGCAATAATTCAGGTGTCAAAGTTACCTCACCAGGTACAGTTAAGGACTTGATTTTAGAAAAACGGAGGCTAAGAAGAATATGGCAACAGACCAGGTTTCCAGGAGACAAAAATCGTTTTAACAGAATATCCCAAAAGTTAAAGCGATTACTGAATAAATTAAAACAGGATGCTCTTGAAGATTATCTCGAAAATCTTTGCCCAACTGAAGCATCTGACTACTCCCTCTGGAAAGCTACTAAGCACATTAAACAGCCACAACAACAAATACCACCACTTCGTGGAAATAATGGAAGCTGGGCAAAAAGTGCACGAGAAAAGGCAGAACTTTTTGCTGAAACTCTATCTGAAGTTTTTCAACCCAATCACGGAGACAACTTAAATATTGAAGAAACTCAACTTTTAGAAGCATCTCCAGAGCCAACTGTCTCAGTTGAACCTTTTTCGCCAAAGGAAATTAAAAGATTGATCTGGAATGAATTAAATATAAAGAAAGCTCCTGGCTATGATCTTGTCACAGTTAGGATTCTAAGAGAATTGCCTAATAAAGGTATTATGATGATAAATTTAATTTTTAATGCCATTTTAAGACTAAAATATTTCCCTGCTATTTGGAAATTAGCTCAGATCATCTTAATACAAAAGCCGGGGAAGCCAGTAAATGAGGTGACGTCGTACAGACCAATCAGTTTACTCCCCGTTTTATCCAAAATGTTCGAAAAGTTATTTCTCAGAAGACTGCATCGAGTCCTCGATAACCTTAAAATTATTCCAGATCATCAGTTTGGTTTTCGCGCAAAACATTCAACCGTCGAACAAGTTCATCGTGTAGTCAATACGATCAATCGCTCTTTTTAAGAAAAAAAATATTGTACAGCAGCTTTTCTCGACGTGAGTCAAGCATTTGACAAAGTATGGCATACTGGTTTATTGTATAAATTAAGGAAAAATATTCCTGAATCATTTTACTTAATACTGAAATCTTATTTGTCAGATCGTTACTTTCATGTAAAGTTTCAGAGTGAAATATCAGAAATGTTTCCAGCCCGTTCCGGTGTACCACAAGGTAGTGTTCCAGGGCCTATTCTTTATCTTATATATACTGCAGATCTGCCGGTTGATGAAGAAAATACTACTGCAACATTTGCTGATGATACTGCTATCCTAGCTACTGATAAAGATCCAAATGTTGCATCACAAAAGTTACAATCTAGCCTGCGTCGAATACAGGAATGGTTACATAAATGGCGTATTCGAGTAAATGAAACGAAATCAGTGCAAGTTACATTTACTACGAGAAAAGGAACCTGCCCTGCAGTTAGTTTGAATGATGTAGTGTTACCATTAGCTACTGAAGCTAAATATCTAGGTATGCATCTAGATAGAAAACTAACATGGCGTAAACATATTTGGACTAAACGCAAGCAACTAAATGTTAAGTTTTCTAAGTACTATTGGCTTCTAGGTCATAAATCAAAGTTGTTCTTAAGAAACAAAGTGCTAGTTTATAAAAGTGTTATCAAACCAGTATGGACTTATGGTATTCAACTTTGGGGTACTGCTAGTGTTAGCAATATTGAGATATTGCAACGATTTCAGTCTAAAGTGCTACGAGCCATAAGTGCTTCCCCGTGGTACGTGCGTAACGATGACATACATCGTAGTCTTCAAGTGCCCACAGTGCGTGAGGAAATAGTACGATACAGTGATAAATACATTCATCGCCTAGAAAATCACCCTAATGTGTGTGCCCTTAACTTACTTGACAATAGTGACTCTTTGTATAGACTCAATCGACAGAATATTTTAGAATTAAGATATAGATTTATTTAGCTTTTAATGAATAGTATATTATATTTAGTATATAATTTATTTTGAGTGATTACCAGTGGGTAATCACCATTTCCGTTATATTCTATCATCGCTCGATTTATAGTTCTATTTAGAACTGATAATCGATTAACAAGGATGTTAAAAAAAAATTTTTTAAACTGTGACAATATTGTTTCGAACCGTTGTTAGTTCATTTTCAAACAGAACTAATTTACTATTAGGCTCCTTGAGGGACATTAACCACGTCAAAGGCTTGTGATCCGTTATGATTTTAAACTTTCTGCCGAACAAATAAGGGCGAAAGTATTTTGTTGCCCATATTATGGCAAATAGTTCTTTCTCAATGGTTGAGTACTTTTGTTCGGTATCGATCAGAGTTCTAGAGTAAAAGTATTTTCTTATGTCTCAGACGCAGAAACCAATTTATTTATGGGTAGGTTCACTACATTAATAAGGGATGTTTGTCATAAAACATCCCTGGCAGAAACTTTGAAACCCGGAGAGCAGAGCATTTCAGATCCTATAGGAATAAGAAATCCGACTCTGCTTTTGCGAGGCATTTAATTGACACCGGACACACACCAGAACGGGAAATTACCGTGCTAGACGAGGCAAACAAAGGACAGAAGTTAACAATCCTAGAAGCAATAGAAATAAATAAACATAACTCCGATCACCTTTTAAATGACTACACCGATATCTACAGTTCAACTTTATTTTCAATATTATAATTTAATTAAGCTTTTAAAACTGTATTTTTCTGTAATATTATTTGTTTGTCAATTTCAATCTTTTGTCCCGTGTTTCCTCGCATTTGTCACATGTAATGTAATCTTGTTTTTCTTGTTTTTCGGATTCTCCCACTACCCCCGCCCTTCCAGTTCCACACCATATACCACTCCCCTTCATAAGTATAGGTAGATAAAATTAGTATATAAGGGCATGTATCGAAAATAATTTTTTATTCTGTTTGAAAATGAACTAACGGTTCGAAACAATATTGTCACAGTTTCAAAAATAAAAGTGGTATTTTGCAAAGTAAAATATTTGTTTATTATTTACAAATAGAGAATACCATAAAGTAACGCTCAAATCTATTAATATTGGAAAACTTATTTTTAGAGCTTAATTTTGTTACATATGATAACAGGATCTATATTTTATAAAAAAAATTTTTTCTTTAATTATAATTTTCTTTCTCTAATATAGAGGGCGTTGAAGTTGACGTAAAAAAAAACAACAACCCAAATGTACGTAAATGATAGAGCCTCTTCAGTACATCTGAAAAAAAAAATTAAATGATATTTTTATATTGGCGACGCAAAGATTACGTAAGCGCTCCTGGTTTTTTAAATTAAAAGCTGTATCAAGTAAAAATTTTTGTTTACGGGTAATCGTATACGTATATTTTTACTTGATGCTAGTTCTAATTTTACCACCAGAGGTGCGAGTGAGAATCTTTGCGTCGCCAATAGATATATGGAATTGTGCATTCCTCCCCCCTCCCCCAAAAAAAAAAACCGGGAGTAAAGCATAATTTCGAAAAATTGCGCGTATTTCTAAAAAAAAATTAAAAACAGCCTCATTTTCCCGCACTTTTAAGTGTCTAAAAAAGAAAAAAAATCACCAGGTTAATGGGAGGATGCACAATAGGGATAACAATAAACAAAATGAGCCATGTCTTATTAAAATCGGATAAAAAGTTTTTGAGCTAGGATTTGCGCAATTTCGAACAAAACACATTTAAAGTTTTTTTTTTTTTTTTTAAGTAAATTTTTACTTATATTTTATAAAATATAATTTTATAAAATTCATCCCTTTAAAAGATCACAACAAAATTAAAAAAGATTTTATAGGTAGCTTTTTTATTGGTAGAACACTCCCACAAAATGCCATTGCTTTAACTTTTCAGTAATTACCTTTCAGTAAAGTTTTTCCTCATTTTTGAAAGCGTGTAACTTTTTAAGGAAAGGCCTAAGAGCTTTTGTTTACATGGAATACCCCCTTTAATTTTCGACAAGGAATAACCCTCTAAAAGGAACTATCGATTGTTAAAATATGTTGTAATGATATCAAAGATTCGTTTGAATCATATTCTAAATTAGGAACAAATTCGGTAGCAGCCAAAATATTTTATATTTTTATGCAATGGAGTAGCTCAAACTGATTGATGATATGGGGATTGTGTAGTGTACAGTACCTGAAACTGTACGGACACCATGTCAAATAATATTGTTTATGTGTCAAAAATGATGTGTAGGAGGTCGAAAAAGATCAAAGTGTAGTCAACTTCCATTGTGGGGCGAAAAGGCGGAGGTTTTCTGGAGGAAGAATTCAAGCTGGGAGTGCGTCCTACAGCCATTCTTTTCAAACATACACGTAACATCTGTGTTCTCTGCATACACCTTGCAGATATATGCAAGGAAAAAAAAAATTAATTTCTGAATTTCCTAATATAACCCTTAATAAAGCCTATCAAAATATCTAATTTAAATATAACTAATAATATTTTGCTGAGTGAATTTTTTTTTTTTTTAGCTTTGAAGTTGAAGCATTCTTACTGGCTTAATGTAACCAAATATATTGTTTTTTTTTTTTTTTTTTTTTTGGACAGCTGATACCGCTAATACACTGTTAATTATTTCCCTCCAAACTAATTGAGGTTATGTTCAAGAAGATTGATGTTTTCTCCATATATGTAGTATACATATATAGCCAAATGGATATGAAAAAAACGTCCCAACATTACGGTGCAGATTTGGAAGTATTTTGTTCGTTTTGCGCAAATGCGATTTTTTTGGTGGTAATATGAACCAATCTGAACAGTAAACACGGTAAACACTAATTGATGCATCTACGCAAAACAACTGAAGTGCCTCTACCCGATGTCTATCCGTCTCACTTCATCGGAACCACTGCTTCTTATAGGGATTGGCCATATAGTTATAATACATATATGGTTTTCTCATATATGTATGTATTATTTTTATACCATATCCCTGCCGCTACCTATTTGCATTTTTGGTCGGAGGTTGAACATTAGAGTGCAGACAATATCACTCTCTCTTTTTATTTAGAGTACCTATTTTGATTGTCCACATGCGCTGACAATTTCAAAAATACCTCCATTTTATCCACTTAAGTTTTCATTATGAAGAACGAGTATAAATTACAAAGTTGTTATTTAATAAGGAATAAATGTATTTATTTATTATTTGGATAAATAAAATTGTCATTCGTGAGTTAAAAATTTAAACAATAAAAATATGAATGAGTTTGCTTAATACTTTTAAAGTGAACCACTAGACATGCGCAGAACAGAAATGGTATAATACTATTTTTGTATTGTCTGTCTCTCTTTGTTAGCGACGAATTCTTCTTATAGACTAGGTACATTGCTAGCAATATTGGTATATTAGGTGTTTTCTCCTCAAGTGTGGGAATTTTCATTTTGATTTATTAAGTTTTCACTGGTTTTTTTAATTAATACCAAAATCAATTATTAATGTCACGTCCATAACAGAAAACTACTAAAAGTTTAAGTATCATTTGTAATAGTGGGTTAATCAATATAAACTTTTATAGAAGTAAGGAGTGAACCTTTTTAAATGATAATTAGGGCTGCCAGATTATTTTCAACAGACTCGCCGACAGAGGCTGCAAAAATCACCCAAAACCGCTTACAGTCAAAGTGTACCGCAAAAAACCCGCAGATTTTAATAATTAGGGGTGGCAACACTAGTTGTAACAGTATGTTAGAACACAGGATCGAAGTGCTTTTCACGTCACATCCGTAACATCAACTTTATTAGGTCTAGCATTAAAACTAATGTTATGTATTTTATATTCAGTATAAAAATTGTGTACACATTTGTCTATCTGCTTCGTATTGAAAATTTATAGGAAAAAAATAAGTTTTTTTTATCTTATGAGAAGGCGTGTAAATGTTACGTCCGTAACAAAAGAATGGCTGCCTACCAAATTAGAAAATCGAAGTACCGAAAAACGACCATATAAATAAATACAGTGGCCATCCAATAGTACGTACTCCGATTTTACGTAGTGACGTCAACGATTTAGTGGGGTTCTCCTCTCACAGATATGTTGTTGTTTGTCTGTGTTGGTGAAAATTTATGTACCAAGCCAGAGTCAGGGCCGTAGGTAATATTCCGAAAGCCGCAGGAGTAGGAGTTCCGAAAACCGCATAGGGTAGAGCGGGGTTATTTGGGCAATGAAATTTGTAAGAGGTAATTTGAGCAACAATAAATATAAATATAAAAACATATTACAAACAAAAATTTTAGAATAATTAATAGAATTAAAGATGGATAATTAATAGGATAGATTGGATGTCGAAAGTATATTTAGAGGTAACTATGAAATAAAAAAAAAAGCTTTTAAGTACAGTAATAAAGTATATTTATTAATAAATTAAATTAGTTTTATACATTATCAATAAAATATATCTTATCATTACTAAATGGGACAAATTTAACGTGGAAAGTATATCTAAATATAGCTGTAAAATTAAAAAAAAAAAAAAAACCTTTCAGTGTAGTAATAAAATATATTTATTAATAAATCAACTTAGAATTAGACATTATTATTACTGGTATTACTAGTAAAACTATATATTTTTACAAATATCGTATCCACAATCAGACAACGATCATACCATGTTGAAAACACCGGTTCTCGTTCGATCACTGAAGTTAAGCAACATCGGGCATGGTAAGTACTTTCATGGGTGACCAGTTATGGAACACCATGTGTTGTTGTCAATAGATTTCCTTTTTTTTTTATCATCTATAAGTAATTGACTAATGTAATTAATTAGTTTGTGTACGCTGCTTCGGAATTCAATATTCAATATCCAATAAATTATAAACAAATTCAAACTAATCAAACCCAACCTAAGATCTATCATATAATAATAGGTAAAGTTAGTTAATAGGTTAAATTGGTAACACTTATCGTTAATTAACATTAACCTACATAAAATACTAGTTAATAGGTTAAATTGGTAACACTTATTGTTAAATAACATTAATCTACATATTAAGATATTAACAAATAGGTCATTTTCGCTTATGTATTTACAAATATCATATTCATTTCTTTTCTATAATTATGGTTAGGTTAGGTTAGGTTTGTATAAATTTTAAAAAATAAAATATAATTTTGGTTAGGTTAGGTTAGGTTAGGTTAGGTTAGGTTTGTATAAATTTTAAAAAATAAAATATAATTTTGGTTAGGTTAGGTTAGGTTAGGTTAGGTT